>CM070819.1:2383930-2566101 GCA_036326025.1 Chrosomus eos | reverse complement strand
CTCAGGTTTGACTGTATTATAAAGTAAAAATGATGACTTAAAACTTACCATTTAAACCAAACAAATAAACTAAACTGGGGAACTGGGGAATTCACAAGCCTTTCTACATAGAGATGTACATCCATCTAGTGGTTACACTATGATATTGCATGATATTTATGCTCACTATCCCACCAGATGGCACCAATCTGATTAAAAAAAAATTGTTTTCTATAGGTCTAGTCTCTACTTTATATGTAAGCTTGTTTCCGCCACAGAATGAAAAATAAAAAAGGTAATTGCGACTTTTTATCTCACAATTCTGACTTTTTTCTCACAATTGCGAGTTTACATCTCGCAATTCTGACTTTATTTCTCAGAATTGCGAGATATAAAGTCGCAATTGCGTGTTATAAAGTCAGAATTGCGTGATATAAAGTCGCAATTGCATGCTATAAAGTCGGGATTGCGAGATATAAAGTCAGAATTGCGTGATATAAAGTCAGAATTGCGAGATATAAAGTCGCAATTGCGTGTTATAAAGTCAGAATTGCGAGATATAAAGTCGCAATTGCGTGATATAAAGTCAGAATTGTGAGATATAAAGTCAGAATTGCGTGATATAAAGTCGCAATTGCGTGTTATAAAGTCGCAATTGTGAGATAAACTATCCTGAGAGGAAAAAAAGTCCGTATTTTTTCCCGCATCGAATTGGACTTTATAACTCGCAATTCTGACTTTATATCTCGCAATTGCGACTTTATATCACGCAATTCTGACTTTATAACACGCAATTGGGAGTTTATTTCACGCAATTCTGACTTTATATCTCGCAATTCTGAGAAATAAAGTCAGAATTGCGAGATGTAAACTCGCAATTGTGAGAAAAAAAGTCAGAATTGTGAGATAAAAAGTCGCTATTATTATTTATTTATTTAGTGGCGGAAACAAGCTTCCATAACTTTAACCTGAAATACAGCATTAATTAAAAAATAATAAAAAGTATATATATATATATATATATATATATATATATATATATATATAAAATATATATATATATATTATATATATATATATATACATTTTCTATTGGGAAAAAACGGATAATAATTATTGCATAAATATTAATTATTATAATAAAATTCTCTCAAAACACCAAATAAAAAAATAAAAATTATTATTGAACAAAAATACATTTCATTAATTTTACTGAAAAAAGAAAAAAATTGATTTCAGGGGCCCGGTCACTTTTGACCGCGAAGGCCGTGAGTGTGACTGCAATGAAGAACCCCAGAGGGCTAGTCTGTTTTACTGACATAGCATCTCTCGTTTTAATGACAGCTCAAGCTTGAGGTGAAGGGCAAGATGAATACCTATGGCACAGGAGATGGGGTCAAGCTGCAGATAACTGGAGATCCTGGAGCTAGAGTTGGGCTGGTGGTGGTTGATAAGGCTGTGAATGTCCTGAACAAGAACAGACTCACTCAGACTCAGGTGAAGGACCTTCTTCAGACGTCATTGCACAATCAGCTCTGATTTAAACCACTTATAACTTCTGTCTTTTTGCACCTCTAGATCTGGGACATCATAGAGAAGCATGACACCGGCTGTACGGCAGGAGGTGGAAGGGACAGTATGGGGGTTTTCAGTGATGCAGGTCTGATGTTTGAGTCACACACTGCAGGAGGAACCAACACCAGAACAGGTTTTTTTTTCTTCTAATTTATTTCAGCTAATAAAAATATTATTATATTAGCTTTATTCACTGAACAAATATATTTCTGAGGGTTATTTTCAGGGGTGCATCTCTGGTCTGACAAGCATGGGTATCAAAACTGAGCTTTGGTTGATGATTGGTGATATATAGAAAACACATTTTGAATCTCAACTGGAATTATTAATTTTTCTAAATGTTTATGTTCATTACATCACATTGTCATAATTTGTCAGGAATTGTGTAAATAGGAAAGACTGGGTCAAGTTGTCACCAGTTCAGTATACTACATTTACATGCATTTAGCAGACATGAAGATTTTGGAAAGTGACTTTGTGCCGCATTGTGAAGGAACACCAAACCGCCCCTCGTTCAGTTACCCTAGCTGGAGGGAGGGAGCATATACTCTTAAGCCTTGTTTATACTCGACACGTCCGCAAGAGCGCGAGGTGCGCGCGGCAAAAATTACGTCATTGCGGTGTGGGCGGTCGTGCGCGTTGGGTGCGCAAGACCCCATTTCGCCTGGCGGTGTGCACGGCACTTTTTGTAACATTGCGCGCGGCGCCGCATCCGAAGATGAACGATTTCGGGCCGAATCTGGCCGAACTGGTACGTCTGTACCAGCATGTTTATGATCCTTCTACACTGTAAAAAATAAAACAAATGAATATGTTAAATCTAATCAATTAAAATGAGGCAACAGATTACAAGCAATATTATTAATTAAATTTAACAAATTAGAATTGAGTAATAATTAACCAAATTAATTCCTTAAAAGTTAACCATTTAAAATGAGTAAAATTTACACATTTTTTTAAACAATAATATCGGAATAACAGACTGACGTCAAAGATGAATTAAGAACTCTTTTTTTTTTAATTACCAATATTAAAGACACCTGATGTTAACAAGCAGAATCACTGAAGGAGAAAAACTTAATTTTTAGGTCGCCATTATGTAGATTAGTGCGTGTTTTAGTCGGGCTCTTGACTCTTAAATCATTAACTTTAGATTTTGTTTGGCTGTTGTACATGAGTTATAACAGCCAGATGAACAAATAGAAATGGTAATCTGATGGTGCTGGTTATGTTTTAGCATTATCATTATTTCACAATCATTTGACCTGCACTCAAAAAAATGATGTGTTGGCTTTACTTAACTTTTTTTATGTAAACAGGCACCACCGGTTCCACATAACTTTGTTTCGTTAAACAAACATAATATGTTCATGTAACTTTAACATCATGGAAGTCATTTTAAGCGATCCAATTAAACTCTGAGCTGAGTGTTAAAAGAACACTGAAGAGTGTTAAAGTTAATGAGATAATTAAGTGAATAATTGAGTGATGATTGTGCATTATTGAAGACACCTGATGTTAACAAGCAGAATCACTGAAGGAGAAAACCGGAATTTCAGTTCACCATTATGGAGATGAGTGTGTGTTTTAGTTGGGCTCTTGACCCCCACATTGTTAACTTTATATTTTGTCTGACTGCTGTACATGAGGAGTTATAACAGCCAGATGGTCAAGTAGAAAATGTGATCCAAGGCTCGAAATTGCGACCATTTTGGTCGCATATGCTCCTGAAATTTAATCTGTGCGACCTAAAAATATATTTGGGAGCATTTGTGCGAGTGCAAATAATGGTTGTGGTGCGACCTTTTTTCATTCCTCTAAAAAAAACGTTTGCAAATTACTTCACAGTGTGTACCTTGTGCGCTGATACGTGATGGCCGCACCATCATTCTATCCAACGTTATATAACCAATCCAGGGTTTTTCCTGCATTCATTTTTTTTTTGGCGGCCGCCAAAGCCTTATTAGATCGATGAGTGATGTAGAATAGAATGACTGCTGTGCTTGACAGGGCGCATCTCCCCGGCCGCGCGCGCGCACTCTCACGTCTTCAAACAACACGAGCGCTGTCTTCTCTACCTCGCGCATTTATCAAAACCATTTGGCACGGTAGAAAAAGGGCGGAAGACCAAAGTTTCACGTGGAGTATTCAGAGATTTTTTTTTCTCCTGAATTACTGCGTGTGAATTGTGCTAAAAAATAAACTGCCGGGATAATCACACAACCTGTGCCGTAGGCTACACACGTCCACTAATGACACGTCCGATTCGCGAACTAATGACTCATTTGAACCGATTCACTTTAATGAATGGTTAAAACAACTGATCTGTCCAACACTGAACTCACGAGACGTCTGAATCTGTGTATACCAAATTGGTAACACTTTACAATTTCATAGCTGCCAACTCTCACGCATTGGCCGTGAGACACCCGCATTTGAATGGTTTCACACGCGCACACGCCACACCCCCGATTTCTCACACTGAAGTGTCAACCCGGTCAGTCAAATGCCTGAAAGATGAGTTTATCCAACGCATTCTCATCCTTTAGCGTCATATAGGTGACGCCATATGACATTTCGTCGAAATCTTACGCACATGGCATCCTTTAGCGTCAATATAACACGCACTGTTATGGGTAGCAGGTTTAGGTCTGGAGTAGGGTTACGGTTATGACGCCTTGGGATCTGCGTCTATTTACACTGCAGGTCTTGATGCCCAAATCCGATTTTCTGACTATATCCGATTTTTTTGACGACCCGCTTACATCATCTTTTAAAAGTGACCCGTATCCGATTTTTGTATTTACACTATACACTGCTGAAACTACCAAATGTAGACGTTCTGACCCGGAAAAGGAAGTAAAACACCACAAAATGCAATGGATGCAGATGCGAATAAAATTATCCAGTGTTTTGCTTTCGCTTTGTATTTGTTTTTAAAGCTTTTTATCTTACGTTGGCTCTGTAGCCACGAGCGCTTAAAACCGTGCCTCCACATATCTCGTGAAATGTCTTCAAACACGGATTTATTTCTGTAACAACCCTGCATTTTTGCCTGCACTGTCTCTTCGCCCCAAACACTCAAAAGACATGAAACCTCCGCATTGCTCCACTGTGTGTGTGTGTGTGTGTGTGTGTGTGTATCCTTCATCCTCCATCGCGCCTATAATAAGTCATGTGATCTCAGTTGGTGGTGTCCACCTGAGTCGACGTCACTTTTTTAATGATGTACGACTCGCGTTTACTGGGGAATATCCGATTTGTCTGCTTACATGGCACACGCAAATGCACGTATCCGATTCATATCTGATTTATTACCACATATGAGTGAGGCCTGGATCCGATCTGAGAAAATCGGAATCCATACTTTTTTTTCCTGCTTACACGTTCATGGGTCATATCCGATCTGTGCCACATGAGAGGAAAAAATCGGATTTGGGTCACTTGAACCATGCAGTGTAAATGGGGCCATATTGACGCTAAAGGATGCCATGTGCATCAGATTTAGACGAGCGTCACCTGTTTGACGCCTTGGGTTCTGCGTCTCATATTGACGCTAAAGGATGCCATGTGCGTAAGATTTCGACGAAATGTCAAAAGCGTTACATGTACATGACGCCTTGGGATGAGAACGGGCTGGTTTATCTATAGATCTACATGTTGAGCCACTCGTGATCGAATAGTTATGACGCAATTGCGTTCAAATTGGCCGTAATCTAGTGCGAGCGTGCATGTGGGAGTGAGACAGAGACTGTGCTTCAAACCCCGTAGGGCGCGCGAACGGCAGAGAGAGAGACCTTGCGTAATACTGAGAGTAGGTCCATCATTCCCCTACTTTGTTAATTTGTTAACCATTGTTAATGTTAATTTCAACATTTAGGCTACTAATAGCCTACATTATTGAAATAATTGTTTTTTATTTGTTAACATATGCACTGTGAAGTAACATGAACGAACAATGAACAGCTGTATTTTTATTAACTAAGATTAACAAATATTAATACAGCATATTAATAGCAATAGAGTGCCAATCAAAGTCATAATTCGGTTGTTAAGTCTGACGTCACGCGTGACGTTTAGCCTCTTCCGGGCCCAAGCGCTCTGCTCGATCCACTAATTTTTATATTGACATCAGACTCTGATTACTTGTTTTTTTATTTAATTTTTGCTACCGTCTTACTGAAGCCTACTTGCTACTCAAACAAATGACAAAAACACCACCCGGAGATGTTCCTCAACCATCGCGCGATCTATCACAAACTGACATGTCTGAGGAAAAAGTACTGACTTTAAAACGTTTAATTGACATTTATTTAAAAAACATCACTAAAATAGGCATTTGTTTCATAATAACGTCAGCTCAGCTCATCTGTCAGTGACTACACAGCAAAATCCCCAGTGTTAAATTAACACTCTGAGTGTGGACTCATATAAACACTGAAGCAGTGTTAAAGTAACACTGAAGCAGTGTTAAAGTTAATGAGATAATTAAGTGAATAATTGAGTGATGATTGAGCATCATTGAAGACACCTGATGTTAACAAGCAGAATCACTGAAGGAGAAAACCGGAATTTTAAGTCACCATTGTGGAGATCTGTGTGTGTTTCAGTTGGGCTCTTGACCCTCACATTATTAACTTTAGATTTTGTTTGGCTGCTATACATGAGTTATAACAGCCAGATGAACATATAGAAAAGGTAATTTGATTGTGCATTAACATAATCATTATTTCACAATCATTTGACCTGAATTACTGAACTCATATAGAGCCCAAATTAGGTTTACTATATCCATTATAGCAGCACTATTCTTGCACGGCATATTTTGTTAAACATTTACAAAGTAATCCAAATAATTTTTTATACACATCTCACATACAAAAAAAACCCCGTATTTTTTAATTATTTTTTTATTTAATTTTTGGACACAAACACATCATGAATCAGCCTGTGAATCCCATCAATGGTGACAATTATAAAGCATGTTGCAGTGCATTCTGGGTGCCACCAATCAAAACTCATTCATGGCTCCCATCATGCATTGCTGCATGAATAAATAATGAGCTTATGTTCAGAGGTGATCTGTTTGTCACCATTGTTGAGATTCATACGCTAATTCTTGATGTCTGTGTGTGCCAACATAAATAATTTTTTAAGGCTTTTTTTTTTTTTTTATCATTTGGTTTCATTGAAAAGGCTAAAAATATGATGCCATACAAGGACAGTGCCACTATAATTAATAAAGTAAACATAACTCAGAAATTGGGCTATATTTGAGCTTAGTGATTCAGGTCAAATGATCATGTCTAAACACAACCAACACCATGAGATTACCTTTTCTATATGTTCATCTGACTGTTATAACTTACGTACAGCAGCCAAACAAAATCTAAAGTTAACAATGTGAGGGTCAAGAGCCCAACTAAAACACACACAGATCTCCACAATGGTAACTTAAAATTCCGGTTTTCTCCTTCAGTGATTCTGCTTGTTAACATCAGGTGTCTTCAATGATGCTCAATCATCACTCAATTATTCACTTAATTATCTCATTAACTTTAACACTGCTTCAGTGTTACTTTAACACTGCTTCAGTGTTTATATGAGTCCACACTCAGAGTGTTAATTTAACACTGGGGATTTTGCTGTGTACTGAGGTGTCGTGCACAAGACGGCAACCTGTTCCGCGACAGTGTCAGTGTTCCGCGATAATGTCAGTGACACATGTCACTATCAACTGGCTCATGCCAATGGAGACCGGATGTGCCAATACGCATAGTGACATGTGCCATTGGCATCTGCGCGTCAGATGCCCATGTCACTTAATGTTAATACCGCCTCTCAAAGCCCTTCTAAAATCTTTAACGAGCATCATCATCATCAGCTGATGTTTTATCTGAACTCTGACTGCTAGGGTATGGCAATGGCCATACTCTGCCATACGCAAACGCCGCCCCTGGGTTTGGGTCCTCTTTAGCTGATTGAAGACCAGACATGCTGTCACTTTCTGGATCATCTGCAGAGGCTTTGTCAGGCTGCCTGGAATATCACATTGGAGTTTGCTCTTGTCAGCTGAAGAGTTTCAGCAGCAACAGACTGCAGTGGATGATCTTCGTAGTGTCCAATTTTTTCAAGTAGGTCATTCTGTGAGAGAAAAGTGAATTGAATACAACTCTTTCAAGAGTTTTTCACAGAAAAGGAAGAAAGGAGACTATTCTGTAGTTGTCTTGTTTGCTGTGTGGTGACATGACACAAAGAATGTGGTTAATCCAAGTAAAATAAAATAAAAACAAGGTGTTTTTGCAATACCAGAAAATTAAAATCAATCAACCAACTACAATTGTATGACCAGTTTTTTGGAATATATTTGAGTAGGTTTACCAAAGAAATGTTGCTGCTCTTATTGGGTTTTTTAACCCTGCCATGTGATTTTTAAAATATACTAATTTATTCAAATGAATTGTCCTCTAGAGCCTGACTGTCCCCCCACTGCAAAGAGAAAACGAAGAGCTGAGAGTCTCCTGCAGATCACTAGTACACTGGGTGAGGAACTGGAATTTACTCTGATTTTACTTTTGCAATGTAAATCAGAAAGGGATCTTTTTTTTTTTTTTACTGTTAAAGATCCCGAACCTTTCTCTTCACTGTTCATGTTTTAGGGAAACTTTGTCTTTCCCCCCAGTAATTCTCACCATGTTCTCCTACATCGTTAATTGTCTCCTCAGCTGGTAAATACTCTGGTGAACTGAAGCCGTGCTGCATTGATGGGATGAGGGATAATAAACTCGGCTACACCTGTGAACGAAGAGCCACCTACATCGTAGATGGAGAAGAGTGTGCAAAGGCCTTCCTGAAATGCTGCAAAGAGATGGAAACCCGCAAAAACATGAAGACAGAAGAGGAGGAGATGATTCTGGCTCGCAGTAAGTGCACAGAAAAATCCCCAGTGTTAAATGAATACTGCTCAGAGCACATATGGGCTGTGTTTACACTTGACATTAACATGCGATCAAGCAGATTGGATCATCTCATCAGTATATTCGCGATGTACTTCGCACTCGATTGTTTGCGCCACACTGCAACGTGCAGCAATTCGTGGAGAGAGGAGGGGGAATAATGACAGTGGGCGAGTTTTGTGTGACGTCCATTTGTGAATGCAGACACGATGGCTGGATTGCGTTTACATTTGGATTTGGATATTCCTGTTAAAATAACACTGAAGCAGTGTTAAAGTTAATGAGACAATAAAGTGATAATTGACCATTTGTGGTGACACCTGATGATAATGAGCAGAATCACTGAAGGAAAGAGAAACAACTAAAGAGAAAAAGGGCAGAAATGAATAATTGGTAAAACAGTACAAATACAATAGGGTCCCTAATACATTTTGACTTGACTTGATTATGTGACGTGTCCTTGTGCTCTCAAAGGTATATTATGTCAAATTTGTATCTGTTACAACAGGTGATATTGAGGATGACTATTATACAGACTCTGATGAGATCACGTCACGTTCTGTGTTCCCTGAGAGTTGGCTTTGGGAAGAGATTGATCTGTGTGAGAGTTGGTGAGTAGGAGACTTTTAGACAAAAGCTGTGAGTTGAGCACCGTTCACACCCTTAGCAAATTATTATTGTCTGTGTGTGTTCGTGTGAGTCTGATAGTAAACAACCATTAGAAGAGTACTTTGACAGTTTTTCTTGTTTTTTTTTTCCCCTCATATCTCAGTTCAGTCACAGATAAAACGATCACCCTGAAAGACTCTATCACTACCTGGCAGATCTTGGCTGTCAGTCTGTCACCAACACTTGGTAAGATGAAGCTGCAAACACAAGATACATGGTCTTGAAAACATCATTATCATACAGGAGCTTCTGCTTTAAACTCTTCTGTGTGTCTGTGTTCCTCCGCAAAGGCATCTGTGTGGCAGAACCTGAGGAGATTATCGTTTTTAAACCCTTTTTCATTGACCTCAAGATCCCTTATTCAGCTGTGCGCGGTGAACAACTGGAAATCAAGGCCATTATTCACAACTACACTCCAAAGAGGCAGAAGGTAGATTTGATTTGAAATTAAAAATGCTTTCAGAATGTATGTTATACATTAAAACCATGTGCATCTTAATAACCTTTTCTGCTCGAGTCAAATCATTTATCCTGAAAAGCATTTCAGGTTTTTGAGCTGCTTGAGACTCAAACTGCAGAAAAGTGTAGGATACTCAACTGTGCGGAAACAGAAATGTCCTCTATCACACATTTCATTTTTGATTCTAAGGCATTTATTTCCTCTAGATATTGAAGTGATTTGTGTCTCTCCTGTTTTCACAGGTGCGTGTAGAGTTTATGGAGACAGCAAATGTTTGCAGCTCTGCCAGTAAGAAAGGCAAATACAGAACAACAGTAAACATTGACAAAGACTCCAGCATAGCGGTTTCATATGTGATTATTCCCATGACGCTGGGAAATCATCATATTGAGGTGAAAGCTGCAGTATATGATTCTGTCCACACTGATGGAGTGATAAAGACACTGAAGGTGGTGGTACGTCTGATGGCATTTCTGTCAATTTGGTCGTTAATATAATGATGAATAGATATTTGTCTTATATATATATATATATATATATATATATATATATATATATATATATATATATATATATATATATATAAACTAGATTACCATATGTAGTTAATTTACTGTCTCTTTCAGTCTGAGGGTGTGCTGATTTCATTACACAGACATATTAAGGAACTCAATCCTGCTAAGAAAGGTGAGATTCCCTGCCCAAGACTCACCAAAACTGTACAACATCTGATCAGCACATCTCATCATGACTCTTCTTTCATCTTCCTGTTCTTTATCCTAAATCTAACAGGGGAGAAACCTATAGTTATTAGAGCTGCAATACCAGCTGATCGGGTTCCAGACACTCCTGCTAACACCTACATCTCAATTACTGGTAAGGAAAAAGATGTTTTTAAATTAGTGATTATTTCTGTCATGTATAGTTGTGCACTTAGCTAAAACCAATATCTACAATCATTTTATTACATCTTTCCTCTAACACATGTTGTAGTACTTAGTGTTGTTGGGGCTGTTACCTCATGTTTGTAACATTAAAGCAGAATTAGGTAGCTTTTAGCTACTGTTTTACATAATGGATATGCTAATTCAATTCAATGTTTGTGTGGTAGCCTACCACTGGTAGGTAATAGCCATATCGTCAATATTATAATATCAAGCTACCACACAGCAAAATCCTCAGTGTACATATGAACACTCTCGGTGTACATATAGGTCCAAGTGCAGAGTGTTAAAAATGAACACTGAAGCAGTGTTGAAGTTAATAAGATAATTAAGTGATGATTGGCCATTAGTGGTGACACCTGATGTTAAAGTAACACTAGGTAGTTTTTCAACCTTCATAATATATTTCCAAGTCTCTTGTGATGGTACATCGACTTACAATAGGTTGAATGACACGTCTGCCATAGCCTAACGGGGTCTGTAGCATTTTTAATTGTACTTTTAAACTTCGGGGTTCGGGTAGTAACCCGAGCACAAAAAGAACTACAAAATTTGACTGCTTTACGGCATAGGCTACCACACTTCCCCCAACACATCCTCACATGCTGTTGGACTTGTAAGTATATTGCTTATATTGTATATCACTCGGACAAGCTTTCACTCGTTGATGTGAGCTAAAAAGCACCTGGTGTTTTTGTTGATGAACAAGTCAACTTACCTCAAGTTACCTCAGTAACTTAAACATCTTCGGAGGCTAGCTGTGCTTGTTCGATGTCCGGCGATTTGTACCGCGTTGTGTTTATTCCCCAATCGAACTCGTGTAACTGTCTGTCACACGTTCTACCGTACACAGCATTACTTGATAGACAAAAATAGGAGCATCAAACAGAAACAACTCACTTACGGGGTGTGAGGCGCACATACAATACAGACTGCCGACAGTTATTAACAGGGCGCACGCAGCTCTTAAAGGGGACACACCTTATTTCCACTCGTTACAACTTCCACCCAACTGAACAGGGACCGGTATACAGGGTGGAGGGGATCAGGCCGTGAGTGAAGAGACTGCTCTGCCTGAGTGGTATTTACGACAGTAACGTTAAATACAAGTAGTCCACAGCGACTCTAGGGGTCGTTGTTCGACCAAAACGGAAATCCTACCTAGTGGGGCTTTAATAAGAATAATTATTGAAGGAAAGAAAAACACAAGAACTACTGACCTCGAGACATTACACATTATTGCACTTATTATTTACCAGTGTGACTTTATTTCTGTCATACATCTACACACATTCTTATTTATATTTAACAAAAGTTTAGATGGTAATGTTTTATGGAATGTTTTGTTTCATGTCACCATTGTGGTGATCAGTGTTCGCTTTAGTTGGGCTCTTGACCATTTGCTATGTAACATTAGATTTTCTCTACTTATTCCATCTCTGTGTTTATAAAACACCTGAGTTATGAATGCAATGTAAGCCTAATTTGACAAATACTTTGTTGAAATCATCCTGAGATGTATTAGGCTTAAAATGCTATTGGGAAACACAAGTCATGATGGTTATCTTGAAATAATGAATTTACAATCCTGTAATGTCCACATTCAGTCAACTAGTAGTACGAACTGATTATGTTAGTGTTTTATTAATATTCTTCACAGCATTTAATTCCAGCAGTGCTTACATTATCTGAAGGTTTAAAATCACACACAGATATCAAGAATCTACATATGAATCTCAACAATGGTGACAATCACAAATGCTTCATGTAGCAGTGCATGATGGGAGACACCAATCAAAATGCTTCCACGGCTCCCATCATGCATTGCAGCATGAATAAATTATGCAGCTGAATTGTCCTGTAATTTTCATAGTTTTTTCCTGTTTGCTTTTATTTTGCTATTGTTTTGTTATGACTTTAATAGCTTGTTTTGTGATGTTCAGAGTTGATCTGTTTGTCACTAGTTTGTTTTTTTGTCACCATTGTTGAGATTCATATGTTGATTCTTGATGTCTGTGTGCCCAAACACAAGGGCTTCTGCACTCACAAAATTGTCAGAATTGTTCATATTGCTGTTTAATCTCTAATTGTAGAATATCAGGGCTATTATCACCAACACTAAAATGCATCATCAAGCATATAGTCAAGCATATATGACATCAGTGAACCGGGACACTATATTATGATAATGTCCTCATCACCACATATTGTTAGCAGGTTTTCTCTTACAGTACCAAATGTGCTTCATAAACACAATGTTGAAGTAGCTGGAGAAAAACTAACAATAAAAATGAAAAGGGTCAAGAGCCCAACTAAAGCAAACACTGATCACTATAATGGTCGCTTGAAACAAAAAAATCCATAAAACATTTCCGTCTAAACTTCTGTTGAATCTCAATAACTTCTGTAGATGGATGACAGAAATAAAGTCACACTGGTAATAATAAGTGCAATATTGTGTAATGGCTCGAGGTCAGTAGTTCTTGTGTTTCTCTTTCCTTCAATAATTCTTCTTATTAACATCAGGTGTCACCACTAATGGCCAATCATCACTTAATTAATCACTTAATTATATCATTAACTTCAACACTTCTTCAGTGTTCATTTTTAACACCCTGCACTTGGACCTATATGTACACCGAGAGTGTTCATTTAACACTGGGGATTTTGCTGTGCATAGATGAATCTGCAAATTTGACAAATCGATTTGCATTATAGCCTGAGGCAAGACATTTTCACCAGAAAAATAAATAAATCAACATGACTATCAGCCTGCAGAGATAGTTATCCTTTTATTTTGTTCGTCTAATCATGTATTATTTACTTGCAAGAATGTAGCCCCTACCAAACTTGTACACACCGTTAAGACATAGGCTTACTGATTTATTTAGTTTTTGAAGGCCAGCATCGGTCAAGCACCCCTCCTCCTCCTTTAACTCACGCCAGCGAGCGAACGCTGGACCAATATTGATCCTCGTCCAGACTTTTATTTTGTCACTCTCCCCTTTTGTCTTTACTGTCCTCCGATAAAACCTTTGGCTTCTTGGTTTTACTTGCTGCTTCAGCCATGACAACATAGTGGGCTGGTATGCGCCGGTACTCAGTACCGCCACTTCCAAATATAGCTCTTGAGCGTACCGCCACCTCTCCGTACGCCCAGAACGTGCTTTTAGCTTACCGGTACGCTCATTTGCACATCTGTTTTAATCCTTTGGCTGCGCTGACGCTTTTCAGAGCGCCCTTCACAATGCATGCTTCCTAATTCGTCCCACCGAGAGCAGAGACTACATTACCCATATATTTCGCCGGACATTTGTTTTCCTTGCCACTGTTCGGCACGGGTCGGCAGTCTTAGATCAATAGCAGGATTAGTTTTAACATTATGTAACCATTATCGACATTAAATATTCATTCAAAATCACCTACGTGCAATAATGCTGCATTTATACCTGAGAATGCTTTGATGCGTTTCCACAGCGCGTGCCTAAGGGAACATCTGCCAATTCCACCTACTGAATTAAACGTATAGCCTATAATTTGTATGATTTAAAATTACTTTTCAAATTCCAAAGCTTGTAGAAGGTTCCTATTGGCAATGCTGATCTGGTAGCCTTGAGTAATTAACTTATCTAAGAAAATGATTCATAAAACTCATCAGTTGAGCGAGCCTATGTTTAATTTCTTCACTGACACAGACGAAAATGAAAAGACTCAGTCAAAGTTCAGCTTTAGGAGGGGAAGAAATACGGCAGGATAAGGAGACTGAGAGAAAAAGAAAGATTAAGATGAGAGAGAAGGTATTGACAAATAATCTAATGCACACTGACATGGTTTTAAAGCTATTTATTATCCATTTTTGAGCCTTAAAAAGTCTTAAATTGCACATATGTAGGTCAGAAAAATCAAAATTTTCTCGGGGGAACATGTCCCCGAACCCCCCTAACTGCCTACCATTTAAATGCACATGGCTGTGTGGGGGTAATGTGGGCTGATGGGGCCAGGGCTCAATATTTGTCCCAGTTGTCGTCTGTTGACTGCTGTATATAAAACCCCTTTAATATAGTTGTTGTTACCTCAGGGGAGGAGGGGATAGTTCTTGTAGTAGAGTTGGGGTACTCGATCTCGGACTCGGACTCGAGTCCGGACTCGAGTCCAATTTTGAATGAACTCGGACTCGTCACGCACTTGGATGAATTTGTACTCGGACTTGACACGGACTCGGACATTTTAGACTCGGAAAAATGTCCGAGTCCAGTCGAGTCCGGGCACTGGAGGACACAATATTATTCAAAAACGAAACGAAACTACTTGTGTTGTTTCCGCGTTGAGCATTGTAGCCAATCACAGACATGTATATTAAGCGCATGAACACAGTGGCAAATCAGAGGCGTTTAGGCAACATGCAGAGAATTCGCTCAAAATGTATGTTCAGAATCAGCACGAGCTTTATCCTTTCGCAAATCCCCTCATAATCAACAAAGTCTAGACGCGATATAAATGAGAGATTCACTGTGCAGTGCGGACAACTTCAGTGTTTATGACGAGAGTTTTAGGGAGAGTGCAGAACGCAGTAAGTAAGTAAGTGATGGCTTAAAGGGAGCGCTATTGACAATCTAAATAATAGTTTTGTTTTTCGTGCTTCTAGATGACCAGTGGTTACGTTCCCACAGTAAATTATAAAGAGTGATAAATGCATATAAATGTGAGAGTGAATCCGCAAAATTTTAGTTCTGACCGATCTGACCAATTATAATGCCATTTTTGTCCGACAAACCAAACCAGTTAGTAGATTAAAGTCAGTGGACTAGAACTTGAAAAATGGTGTGTATTGATTTATTTTTGCAGTTCTGATTTTCATTCGTGTTTAATTCGTGCTATAACTAGAAGAGATTATCAGTTCATGTGCTGCTTGAACTGAGGCCTACACATTAAAGCACCACAAAACAGTATTGTTTAAATTTCATAATTATTTAAAAAACATTTTTCTTTAAATAATTTAACTTTTATTTCATACCAAAAGTAAGCTGCTCTGTCTTGTATGTTGGCGCATTGTCAGTGTCCTCTTTGCTCCGCAATATATTTTTCACTGTGTGAGAACATGTGAAGTCAGAGCGGAATGGCTTATCGGACGTAGCAACAGTAACTAAGAGGGGCGGGTCTTTGTCAAAGGTCAATTTCAAATCATTTAAATCTTTGTGGACTCGGCCGGACTCGACTCGGACTCGGATGTTAAGGACTCGGACTCAAGTCCGACTCGGCCCTCTTTGGACTTGGACTTGGACTCGGACTCGATTGTTAAGGACTTGGACTTGACTCGTACTCGACAAAGGTGGACTCGGACCCAACTCTATCTTGTAGTTCTTTTTGTGCTCGGGTTCCTACCCGAAACCCGAAGTTACATAGTGCCAGTAAAAGTGATACAGACACCGTCAGGCTATGGCTGACGTGTCATTCAACCTATTGTAAGTCGATGTACCATCTCAAGGGTTTTAGACAAATATTATAAAGGTTGAAAAAGTTACATAGTGCTGCTTTAAAGTAACACTATGTAGTTTTTCAACCTTCATAATAAGTTTCCAAGACCCTTGTGATGGTACATCGACTTAAAATAAGTTAATTGACACGTCAGCCATAGCCTGACGTGGTCTGTATCACTTTTACTGGCACTATGTAACTTCGGGTTTCGGGTCGGCACCCGTGCACAAAAATAAACTACAAAATTCGAATGCTTTACGGCATACGTCATTTCCCCCACCAGTTCCTCCAATTCGGACGTGAGTGAACAGCCAGCGTGTGTTTTCGTTTGCTATTGCTTTCGTTGTGGCCGAAGCGGTAAAAACAACTAAGACAAAGGTTTTGTCTGAGAAGACTCGGAAGAGGAAAAGGCTGAGTGATAAAGCAAGAGGCCGGACAAGAATCAATATTGGTCCAGTGTTTGCTCGCTGGCGTGAGCTTAAAGATGAACTAAGTAACTTTTTTACCTTAACCCAGTGTTTCTCAACCTCTCCTGCAGGGACCCCCTGACAGGCCATGTTTCTGTTTTAACCCTGAAATGGCACACCTGATTCAATTCATTAGAGTAGGAAGAGTAGGAATTAGTCAATTATTCAATTAGTCAACTACTCATTAAGCCTTTAATTAATTGAATCAGGTGTGCCATTTCAGGGTTAAAACAGAAACATGGCCTGTCAGGGGGTCCCTGCAGGAGAGGTTGAGAAACACTGCCTTAACCGAACAGCTTTGGAGTCATTGTAATGTTTATATTACTGATTTCGTGTTGAATGGTGGTCGTCGCCGGCGCCGTGTTCGAGGCGCACATACAATACAGACTGCCGACAGTTCAACAGGGCGCGCACAGCTCTTAAAGGGGCCACACCTTATTTCCACTCGTTACAGCTTTCATCCTACTGAACAGGTACCGGTGTACAGGGGGAGGGGATCAGGCCGTGAGTGCAGAGACATCTCTGCGTGCGTGATATTTACGACAGTACAAGTATCCCACAGCGACTGTAGGGGTCACTGTTTGACAAAAACGTAAATCCTGCATAGTGCTGCTTTAACTTTGGTTTGACCCATTCAGCACTGTGACGCCGAGTCTAGGGGAAAGGGTGCATCATGAAAGACTCTGAAAAATGCAGTAAAATTGAACAAAGATATATTTATTGACCTAATTTTGGACTTTAGATTCAGCAGCTGACCGGGCCAAAATAACAAACCAAACTTCCTTATTTTTAAAATTAGGAAATATCCTCTTTCCTAAACCCTCATAGCCTGACTACGTCAGACTTCGTACTTCCGCTCAATTTCAGTTCGCTTCTGTATTCAGTCTGAGATAGCGACCTATCTCTCAGTTTTCCTCTGGCCTGAAAACAGCCGGCCAATCGACGAACATGGGGCGGGCTGAGAGCCGTGACGTAGATGCTAGGCGCCGAGTTTAAGATTGTATTTTGGGTAAGGGAAATCGAAAACGACCGTGGATATGGAGACACGGGATGCAATTCGCTCTGTTGTGGAGAATATTCCCGTATTTGCAAACTGAAGCCTGAACAAGAAGAGTGTTTGTTACATTGTGAATGGAGGTGATGTTGTGGCCCAATCGTTATGTCATTGGCTTACGGGTAACCAATGATCTTATACTTCAGACAAGCGTATACTTCAGACTCACTGTATCCAGAGGTGGAAAGTCCAGGGCCAGAAAGTAAAAGTCCTGCCATATTTTTATTCCACCAACAAAAATTACAGTGTTAAATGAACTTTACTGGAGTTTATTTGGATCCAGACTTCAAGAGTGTTAAAGTTAATGAGATAATTAAGTGAATAATTAAGTGATGATTGGCCATTAATGAAGACACCTGATGTTAACATTTACCTTACTTTTCTAATTTCTTAAATTACATACAAATGTATTTAACATTACAAAAATAATCTGTAATTAAACAGTAACAAAACAGTTAAATGATAAAACGGTCAAATGACTGGCAGCCCAACTAAAACCTGTAAAGTAAAAAAATGTTACTTTAAATAAAAAAAAATGAAAAACTGTTATTTTACAGGTATTTCCTGAATTATAACGATCATATACCTTAATTGAAAAATAACATTAAAGGGGTCATATAATGGTGCATGCACTTTTACACGTTGATTGTACTGAAATGTGTGTTGACAGTGCCTGTGCACATCCATCATATAATGATAAAAATCCATCCAGTGATTTTGTTTTAATCTCCTTATATGTTTTCCCCTGCCTCAAATCGAGCCGTTCGACCGTGTGACGTCACACGGTCGGACGCCCCTCCCACGATTGTTGATTGACAGCAGTGTTTCAACACAGACCCGCCATCGCTCGTGAGCGAGCTGTCAATCATAGTGCGTGCGGACCGGTGTTGTGCCGAAAATTACACTGGAGCAGCACAGTCTATGAGCAGAATGGAGTCTAAGCGAAGTGGTGTTCTGTTCTTGGGTGTAATAAGGAACACAGCAATCATTTTAATGTTCCTAAATCCGAACCGCTGAAGACGCAGTGGCTGAGTTTGTTTTCGAAGGGAATATTCCCCACGATCAGCGTCAATGCTTTCATTTTTGCGCGAATCATTTCACACACCAGACTGCTTTATAAACTGGTTTTTAGTATAAAGCTGGTTTTTCTAAGAAGCTGCTCCTGAAAAAAACAGGGTCCCCGCGGGTCCTTAAAAAGTCTTAAAAGGTCTTAAATAAAATTTTCGCTTTTTAAGGCCTGAAAATGTCTTAAAATCTGAAATTTTTGATAAGGAGGTCTTAAATTTTACGTACGGACCTTAAATTTCTTGTCAATGTCGTTGACGAAAAAAGACGAGACTAAAGTGTGTTTAAAAAAATACAAACTTGACGAAAACGTACTCGGTTACTAACGTAACCTCGGTTCTCTCTAGAGAGGGAACGAGTACTGCGTAATATCTTACGCTATGGGGAAACACTCTTTCCTCGAGATATTGAAGCCAAAAATTATCCTTAATTTTTTTAATCATGCAAAACGCTTTTACAGCAGCAAGCAGACAAGGGCGAAACAGCTCGCGCGCCCATTGGCTGCCTCGCTGGAAAAGCTGCAGCCTATCGAGTGAAGGCACTGCGTGACGTAATGACGAATGAAGACGCTTCGCGCTCATTTCGTCATGTCCCGCCAGTATAGGCGTGGTCTCGCCCTATAAATACCCCTCGATAGCTGTATTTCTCTGATTTTGTACACCGAAGCGAACCAGAGCATAGTTCAAGCACGGCAAGATACGCAGTACTCGTTCCCTCTCTAGAGAGAACCGAGGTTACGTTAGTAACCGAGTACGTTCTCTTACGAGAGTATCTCTCGTACTGCATAATATCTTACGCTATGGGGACCCCATACAAAACGCCGTGCGGACAGGGATCCAACACCAGAGTCCCGGGGCAAAGCCCGGGGCACATCTAGTGCATAATCACCATAACTCACATAGAGTAGAGGAGGAGAGGCTAAAAGCATCACTCCTTTATAAAGTCCCGTAGGGATACTGACCCGTAAGGGCAACATAGCCGCATTGGCGGCCAATAAGCCCGAAGTTCAGACCGCCAAAAGCTTAACTTGTAGGGCGGGCACCTCCAGGTTATAGTACTTGATAAATGTCGACGGCGAGGCCCAGCCCGCAGCCGTACAGATATCCTGCAGGGAGACCCCGCTATACCATGCCCACGACGAGGCCACGCCTCTTGTGGAGTGCGCTTTGACACCCAATGGGCACCGCAGGCCCTTGGAAGTGTAAGCCAGCGCTATGGCATCCACTATCCATCTGGATAGGCTCTGTTTTGAGGCGGCGAGTCCCTTAGAACGGCCGCCAAACAAAACGAAAAGCTGCTCGGTCTGCCTGAACCCAGCCGAGCGGGACACATAAGCCCTTAACGCCCTGACAGGGCAAAGGAGACTCGCGTCCCTCTCCTCATCGAGAACCGGAAGGGCTGACAGGGAAATCACCTGGGCCCTAAACGGTGTATTGAGGGATTTCGGCACGTAGCCGTGCCTCGGTTTGAGTACGACCTTTGAGTCGTTAGGCCCAAACTCCAGACATGACGCGCTTACAGAAAGCGCCTGCAAGTCCCCTACACGCTTCACTGAAGCGAGAGCCAATAGAAACACCGTCTTAAGGGACAGGTGCCTCATATCCGACAGCTGGATCGGCTCGAACGGGGCGCCTTTCATGGCCTCCAAGACCGTGGAAAGGTCCCAAGCCGGGACTGAAGGGGGCCTGGGAGGATTTAATCTCCGAGCCCCTCGTAGGAAACGCACGACTAAGTCGTTTTTCCCCAGTGACTGGCCAGACACCGGTTTAGCAAACGTTGCTATGGCCGCCACGTACACTTTGAGCGTGGATGGGGTCCTTCCCTTATCCATCAGCTCCTGAAGGAAGGCAAGCACTTCCTCAACCCCGCAGTCCACGGGTGAAAAGCCACGGGCTCGACACAAAGTAGAGAACACCGACCATTTCGAGGCATAGAGCCGTCTGGTAGACGGAGCTCTAGCCTGTGCGATCGTGTTTAGCACTCCTTCCGGGAGGCTAGCGGGTACCCGTTGATGGCCCATGCGTGCAGGGACCATAGTTCCGGGTGAGGATGCCAAATCGAGCCCTCTGCCTGAGAGAGGAGATCTCTCCTCAACGGTACAGGCCACGGGGCAGTGCTGGTCATCCGCATCAGGACCGGAAACCAAGCCTGGTTCGTCCAGAGCGGAGCCACAAGCAGCACTGGGCATCCATTTTCCCTGATCCGCTCCAACACCTGTGGCAGGAGCGAGACCGGGGGAAAAGCATACAGGGGACCGCTGGGCCAAGTATGGGCCAGCGCGTCCCTGCCCTTTGAGAAGAATACTGGGCAGTGAGCGTTCTCGCGGGACGCGAACAGGTCCACCTGCGCTCTGCCAAACGTTTCCCACAGTAGCTGGACCGTCTGCGGGTGCAGCGACCATTCTCCTGTCAGGACGTTGTCTCTGGACAGCATGTCTGGACCCGTATTCAGGTGCCCAGGCACGTGCGCCGCTTTCAAAGAAAGGAGGTTGCGCTGGGCCCAGACCAAGAGGGGTTCCGTCAGCCTGCAAAGGCGTGCGGACCTGAGGCCGCCCTGGCGATTTATGTACGCCACCACTGACTTGTTGTCCGACCGGACCAAGACGTGGTGGCCCCTCACCAGGGGACAGAAGCGCCGCAGCGCTTTGTCGACTGCTATCAATTCCAAGCAGTTTATGTGAAGGAGCTTCTCCCGCTCTGACCATAGGCCAGCCAACGGTCTGCCCTCGAGCAGCGCTCCCCACCCCGTGGTGGAGGCGTCCGTAGACACCACTTTCACCCTTGAGGCGGTCCCCAGACTCACACCAGACTGATACCAGCTGGTTACTTTCCAGGGTTCCAGAGCCGAAACGCACCTTTGGTCGACCCTGAGGCGACACCGGCCCGTGGACCACGCCCGGGGCGGGACCCGTGCTTTCAGCCACCACTGCAGTGGGCGCATGCGAAGCAGGCCCAGCTGGAGTGCATGGGATGCTGAGGCCATCAGGCCCAGCATTTTCTGAAACCGTCTGAGCGGGACTATGGAGCCGTGGCGGAAGGATTCCGCGACGCGCTGAATACTTAGTACGCGCTCCGGTGACAGGCGTGCCGTCATGGAAAGCGAGTCTAACACTGTTTCCAGGAAAGAAATTCTCTGGCTGGGACACAGCAGGCTCTTTTCCCAGTTGACCGTCAGGCCCAGTGTCTCGAGATGCTCGAGCATTGTGGCCCTGTGTTCTATGAGCTCTGACCGTGATCGAGCTAGAATCAGCCAATCGTCCAAGTAGTTCATAACTCGCATGCCCTGAAGTCTCAGGGGCGCGAGAGCCGCGTCCATGCACTTCGTAAATGTACGGGGTGCCAAAGACAGGCCGAACGGCAGGACTGTGTATTGATAAGCCTGGCCCTCGAACGCGAATCTCAAGAATCGCCTGTGATGGGACGCTATTTGTATTTGGAAATACGCGTCTTTCAGATCTATCGACATAAACCAGTCCCCTTGGCGCACTTGCGCGAGGATTTTCCTGGTCGTAAGCATCCTGAACTGGCGCTTCACAAGCGCTTTGTTCAGCTGTCTCAGATCTAGAATGGGTCTGAAGCCCCCATCTTTTTTCGGTACCAGAAAATATCTGCTGTATAAGCCCCCTTCGCTCTGAGCCTGAGAAAGGGGCTCTAGGGCCCCCTTTGCTCAGTAGTTTCGCTATCTCGGCTCGAAGTAGATGAGATACTTCGTTTTTCACCGAAGTCTCGACGGGCGCCGTACAACGGCGTGGACGTCGTGCGAATTGTAGCGAGTAGCCTCTCTTTATAGTGTTCAGCACCCAGTCTGATACCCCGGGTAGCTTCGACCACGCTTCTGCGCGAGTAGCTAGGGGTAGGATGCAGACCGGGCTCTGGCCGTGACCTGGCAACGGCTCGAGAGCCCCGGTACCCTGGGAACACGACGCCGTGTTTACAGCGTTCGAGGCGGGGGGCGCGCTGGGCACAGCGGGCAGTCTGGCCGCGCTCATAATCTCTATGGCGGGACGCACAGCGAGAGTGAGCGGGGCGAATCCCGTGGGATTCGGCGTGCTTGCGGGAGGATGTGGGCGCAAACCTACGGGCACATCTACAGCACTGTGCACGCTTTCGGCCGGAGCCGATAGATTGTGTGTTGGTTTCGTTTTTACAGAAACCAAGGGACACGGGGCATGCAGCGTGAGCGGGCATTGTATGGGCGCAATCGCTACATTGTTTGCACAATCGACCTGAGTCAGATTTATGTGTGCTCGCCTCGCACCGTGGCGGGCTGTGTCTGGGTGTGGGAATGGGCACTGGGGCGTGGGCATTCTTACAACACTCATAACACCATCGGCCGTGGCCGGCATACCAGAAAATACACTCTTTATTGGATTTATCTGGGTAGCCATGAAAACGGCTTTTTTGTGCAGGCAAGCGGGCTGAGACACCGGCTGCTTCACTGCTAAATACACTGGCACAGTCACATCGCAAGGAACTGAACGAGCGAATCTTTTTGGTGGGGAGCCGGCCGCAGCGGGATCCGAACACCGTCGCTTTCTTAGAGTGGCTAGGAAAGCTTCGAGGCCTCGGGCTTGAGCTCAATCTTCGGCCGAGGCCCGCGCTGAGCGGGGCGGCGTCCAGCAGAGCGAGAGCGCGGTCTCTGATCCCGGGCCTGGCGGCGCTGTGTAGCGGCGGCTGCGGGCGATGCAGGCCGAGGCTGCGAGCTGCGAGCAGACGGCTGCTTAGAGCGACCTGCAGCGGAGCTCGAGCGCTTCGGAAGGAAGTGCTTCATGGCCTGCGAAGTCTTCTGCTCCTCCGAGAATCTGTCCGCGAAATCCTTGACGGCAGATCCGAAGAGGCCCGCAGGGGAAATGGGCGCGTCGAGGAATACAGAGCGCTCAGCTTCCGTCATCTCAGACAGCGTCAACCACAGATGTCTCTCAGCAACGGCGAGAGAGGCCATATTCCGCCCCATGGCCTGAGCAGCGGCTTTAGCGGCGCGTAGAGCAAGGTCCGTAGCGCCTCGTAAATCCGCCACATTGATCGCACCCGGGCCTTCCTCGTCCAGTTTAAGGAGAAGGTCGGCCTGGTAGATCTGCAAGATCGCCATCGTATGCAGCGCTGAGACCGCCTGTCCAGCGGCTGTGTAAGCACGCCCGTGCAGCGATGAAGTCACCCGGCAGGCTTTAGAGGGGAACGTCGTCTGCGCGCGCCATCCCGCAGAGGGCGGGCAGAGATGCGACGCGACCGCCGCCTCGACAGGAGGCGGTCCATGACTTGGCGACTTCGTCGTGGAGCTCAGGGAGGAAGGGGGCGGCCCTAGACTTAGACGGGGCTTCGTCTTTCTTGAGAAAGCGCCCGTCGAGTCTGTTGCGCGGCGGCAAGGCGGGCGCCTCCCACTCGAGGCCGATGCTTTCCACGGCCTGGGTGAGCAGACGCATCAGCTCAGCCTCAATGCCGGGTCTCCTCCCAGAGGGTTGGCTAGACACGTCAGCGGGGGGGAGGTCCACAGAGCTCGCCCAGTCCTCGCTATCGGAAGCCACAAGAGAGCATACCTCGGCAGGCTCGTCCAGCTCGGGAGCGGAAGCGGCGGCAGACGGCGGGCGCTGTCCGTCCGGGAGCGACTCAAGTGAAGCCGGCGAAGCAGGCGGGCGAACCGGCGAGCTTTGGCGGGCTGGAGAAGGCTCGGGAGCGCGCTGGGCGCGACGCTTCTTACGGCGCGGCACAGAAGGCTGGGACGCGGGTTCAGAGAACGACGCCAGGCGAGTCCGCAGAGTCGCCATAGGCAGAAGTTCGCAGTGCGGGCATCCACCATCCGCGAGCGCGATAGCCGCGTGCTCATGACTCAGGCAGGACACACAGATGACGTGACGGTCCTCATCGCTGAGTTGGGAGCGGCACGAGCCACAGAAAGGCATCTTTAAAAAGACGCAGCTCTTTTAGAACATATAATGGGTGTTGCGTCACGTAAGCAAACACACACACACACACAGTGACAGAGTAAAGGATATAGTACGCCGGAAAGCGCAGCAGGTACGGCAGTTGAAGGCGGCTGGGCCAGCGACTTCAGTAGATGGCACGTCCCGCTGAGAAGGCTACAAGTCAACGGCGCGGCTTCTCACTCTGGATCCCGCGATGCGTGAGCTTCGCGTGAAGAATGAAAAAATCAGAGAAATACAGCTATCGAGGGGTATTTATAGGGCGAGACCACGCCTATACTGGCGGGACATGACGAAATGAGCGCGAAGCGTCTTCATTCGTCATTACGTCACGCAGTGCCTTCACTCGATAGGCTGCAGCTTTTCCAGCGAGGCAGCCAATGGGCGCGCGAGCTGTTTCGCCCTTGTCTGCTTGCTGCTGTAAAAGCGTTTTGCATGATTAAAAAAATTAAGGATAATTTTTGGCTTCAATATCTCGAGGAAAGAGTGTTTCCCCATAGCGTAAGATATTACGCAGTACGAGAGATACTCTCGTAAGAGAACCACTTTTTTGTCGAATAAAGGAGACAACAACACATTACAGACTGTGTTTACGAGCGTTCATGCTTACGGTTGCCAGATTTAAATAATTAAATCCCCAGTCAGAGCGTTTCTGTTAAAATAACACGTTTTCTACCCGGTCTTGTCAATAGTATCTGGCAACCATGCTCTCGCGCGCGCTCTCTACACTGCTGAAGAAGCGCGGATGATCTGAAAACACAGACAAGCTGGAGTTCAGTGATCTTCATTTGATATTTTCTACTTAAATTAATTAGTGTCATTCAGTTGGTCTTTATTCTGTCACGAGCCACTTGCGCTGTTTGTGCGACTAAATCTGCGATCAATACAGGCTGTGATATCTAGCAGTGTTTTTAATGTTGATCATATTAGCAGCTATTGCTATTTTGCAACGAAAGCCACGGCAGAACTGCAGCACACAGCGGTGATTCGAGAACGAATCTGTGGCTTTGAAGACAGTGACTTACCGCCTCCTACTGGCGATTTTAATTTAATGTTTAAAAGTATCACCTCGTTTTTACCATCATTGCATATTTATTGAACATTGTTTTATTTAAAGCATTATTTATTTTATAAAAGTATTTATAAAGGTAAAAAATTAACTGGCAAAAATCAATTAAAAGGGGCAGATATTGTCCCTTAATGGAAAAGATGCGACTGTAGTCTAAGTGCAAGAGGGGTTAAGGCACTAAAAAATTGGAGAACCACTGAACAAAGGAACAGGGATATGTAGAATTGCACAAGTGCTACTGCTAAAGAGTGTGATGTCAATACAGCCTATTACCTTGATTCAAATGTCTCATAAGCTTAATTGAATTGGCCTAAAGCGAAAAATTATAATGTCATTTTTTTGTCTAAAGACTACATATAAAATAGCTACCAAAATTAATGTCGGTAACTGAAGTTTGACTTTGTCAACTAAAACTATGAAAGACAAAATTACTAAAATGTGACCAATAAGACCAATAAGCATTTTCATCTGAAGACTAAGACTAAAACAAAAATGGCTGCCAAAACTAACACTGTCGTGCTGAACATTTTCCTGTTTTTTTTGTCGTGGTAAAGTCTTAAATTTGCCTTTAGAGGACTTAAAAAGGTCTTAAAAGTAATTAAATTTGCTGTTAAAAAATGTGCAGATACCCTGAAAAAGGAATCGATACCAACTATTCGTGTTCCTGCTCCAGAAGAACTGAAGTGAGTGTAGCATTTTATTAACCTTTATATTAATATTTATATTAATCTTTGCAAATCGCTAGCTTCACGATGAATGCGGCTAAGGTTTACACTCAGGGAACATTACGGCATGTGTTTTCTATGTACGGCATTCTCAATATAATTCATAATCCCACGTTTTTCTCACGTTCAAAGCTCATTATCATTTAAAGAGACATGCACTTAAATGGCGTGCTGACAACAGAGCTGTTTTTGGCCAGGTAAAATAAGTGTTTTCTTACAATACTAATGAGAATTTTTAAATAAAGTATATTACAAACTTTTAATTTAGACCCTAAAGAATCATATTAGCTTGTACAAAAATGGCATTATATGACCCCTTTAAAGCAAAATATGCTAATTTAAATAAAGTGTATAAAACTTTAACAGAAATTTGATGTCACCAGGATGTTGATCAGTGTTTGCTTTAGTTGGGATCTTGAGGCTTCATTCTTTCATACATACATTAGACTTTATTGTCCACCTTAGTGGAATTTTGTTTTCGGCTTCGCTGAACAGATATGCATTAATAATAATAATAATAATAATAATAATAATAATAATGTTTGATTTATATAGCTTATATAGCTCCTTTCCCAAGCTCAAGAAGCATACGGCCAGATGCTTCACAATGACAGTAGATAACAAGCAGTTTACACATAGAAAGACCATGGGCATTTGCCCAGTCCAAGTAATGGGCGATTGCAGTTGCAAATCACATTACATTTACAATATACAACATTTACAATATTTACAATATACATTCACAAATTGAAATAAGGTAGATTTCATATGCAATAAACACATTTAAAAAAAATGCTTTCATTTTAAATTCAGTTCCTCCATGGCATGGGGAATAAAATATCTCTTATAAGATGTTCCGGCTCGCCCTCGTGGCCCTGAATCTACGGCCAGATAGGAGCAACTCAAACTCTGAGTTTAGTGGGTGTAGGGTGTCTGGTGATATCTGTCTAGCCTTCCTGAGGACCGCCCTGTCAAATATATCCCCAAACAGCCTTTGTGACTTGCCAATCACCTTCCCTGCAATATTAACAATTTTGGAAAGCTTGTTTTTGTCTTTCACATTCAGGTTGCCATACCAAGCTGTTATATTAAACTGTAAAATGCTTTCTACCAGACCCCTATACCCCATCTCAAGAATGTGTTGTCTGACCCTGAAGCTCCTCAGCTTTCTAATTAAAAATAATCGCTGGTTAGCTTTCTTAAAAATACTCTCCGAGTTAACATTAAAACTTAAAGTGCGATCAATGATTGTGCCCAAGTGCTTAAAATGTTCCTCTACTTCCTGTTAAGTACAACAGGGGTGATGTTACTGGCCCCTCTTGGTTTCGTTTGTATTATTAGTTATTTTGTTTTAGTCACATTCATTTCCAGTTTAACAGTCTGACACCAGTCCTGCAGTAAAGTGACTTGGCTAAAGTAAGCTTCCTCGTGTGCTGCATTATTTTCTGTGAGAAGTCCTACCAAGACCATGTCATCAGCATATTTAAGCAAACTAACATTGGTGCTGTGCACAGTCATGTCATTTAAATAAATTGAAAACAACAGAGGTGACAACACACAGCCTTGTGGTGCTCCAGTGTTTATAACAAGTTCATCTGAGTGGACCCCATTCATTAAGACTCTCTGAGGGAGGTCAGTTAAGAAACTTCTAATCCAGTGAATGAGCCCTCCATTCACATTCATCCTATGAAGTTGTTCTAAAAGAATGTCAATTTGCATAGTATTAAAAGCCGAGGTATATTCAAAAAAAAAAAAGAACCCGAACAAGTGATTTTGGTTTTTGCAGATGTTTAGCTATTTGATTTACAAGAGTAAGAGTCATATGTGCCCCTGTGCAACCTATATAGGCAAATTGAGTTGATTCCCAACAGAAGACATAAGATGGGTGCTGATGGGTGTCTCTCCATACACTTGGCTAAGAGTGGAGTGAGTGCCACTGGTCTAAAGTAGCCTAAGGGCTGTAGCTTAAGAGACTTTAGACACAGGTATTATTGTGGATTTCTTCCATGAATTTGGAAAAACAGCACAATTCAGCAAAATTTGTAGAGAACCCCTTCAAGCTGTTGAGAGCATGCCTTTATCACCCTTCCTAGGAGGCCATCAGGCCCAGGGGCTTTGTTTGGTCTGATTTTAGAGAGACACATGGCTACTTCTTCTTCAGAAAGCTGTATACTCATAGCTACTAAATCTGATCACAGATAATACTACAGCCTATTTGTGGGTCTCTCACATCGTATCTTCCATAGAAAATGTTTAAATCATTAACAAATTTGCCACAATCTGCCACTTATACACTTTGTTTTTTTCCTTGCCTACCCATTATTGTATTTAATCCCTCCCATGCTTGTTTTGCATTGCCTGTGCAAAATCTTTGCTCAACCTTATTCTTAAAATCATTTTTTTGCTGTAAAAACTTTACGCTTAAAATCCATCTCTTTCTCCTTTACTAAATCAGCTTCTCCTCTAAAAAATGCAGCCCTTTACTCATTCAGACACATTTTAAGATCCTTTGAGAGCCATGGCTTGTTGTTTCTAAACACCTGAACTATCTTAGAAGTGATAACAGTTTCTTCACAAAACTTGATATAGCATGTGATTGTGTCTGTCAATTTGCGATGATCAGAGCATGCCTCAAAAAACATGCGCCAATCCGTAGAGTCAAAACAATCTCTGAGCTCCTCCTCCCCATCCTCCTCCCCGTCCATTGACGTACAGTTTTCAGGAGTGGTTTTTCACGCTTGACTTTCTGTCTGTACACTCAAAAAAATTATGTGTTGGCTTTACTTAACTTTGTTTTGTAAACATGCACCACCGGTTCCACATAAATATGTTTCGTTAAACAAACATAATATGTTCATGTAACTTCAACATCATGGAATTTGGTCATTTTAAGCGACCCAATTAAACTCTGAGCTAATGAGTTAATTAAGTGAATAATTGAGTGATGATTGAGCATTATTGAAGACACCTGATGTTAACAAGCAGAATCACTGAAGGAGAAAATCACAAATTGTAAGACACCGTTATGGTGATCATTGTTAGCATTAGTTAACTCTTGACCCTTTTATTTTTTCTTTAGACTTTGTTTGTCTGCTGTTACTGAGTTATAACAGCTGGATGAACAAAGGAAAAAAAGTGATCTGATGGTGCTGATCATGTTATGATGTAATCATCATTTGAATTTGATCACTGAACTCATTAAGACCCTTATTTCTGAATTAGATTTACATTGATGATTACCGCATCACTGTGATCGTATGTAAAAAAAGATCCAGAATTTTCAATAAATAAAAAAAGTCTTTCTTTTAGGCACACACAGACATCAAGATTCAATCTATGCATATCAACAATGGTGACAAACAGATTATTCAATTAGGAAATTCAGATCATAATTTATTCACACTGCAATGCATGATGGGAGTCATGAATGAGTTTTGATCGGTGGCACCCACAATGCACTCCAATATGCTTTATTATGGTCACCATTGTTTAGATTCACAGTCTGATTATTGATGTCTGTGTTTCTAACTATTTTTTTTTTTAATTATTATTTTAGATAATATTTTATTAAATATTTTGGATTGTATTAAAAGCACTGAAAGTTCTATGCTGTTGATTCACAGAGCAGTTGTAATTAACAAGTTAAACTAAACTATCTCAATAAGTTAAGATTTTCAAATCACAACATGATTTTGTTAAAGGGTACCTATTATGGATTTTTGAAAATTGCCCTTCATGTAGTGTGTAACATAGATCTAAGTGAACAAAAACATCCTGCAAAGTTTTAAATATGAAAGTTCACCGTATACAAAGTTATTGTCTCTGAAAAGTAAGAGTCGACTCTGAGTCGCTGATATGAATTGTTCGACGAACGATGCTTTTCCTTTGTCTAGTTGACGTCAACTTGACAAGTTATTTGAATAAGATACGCCCAATTATTGCGTTCGGAGACCAGTGTTGCCAGGTCCGTATGCCTGCACTGTTTCCGCGGGTTGTTTGTGTAGTGTACGGGTTGACGCGATTGTTTTACCCACTGGAACATGATTGTTATTGGGGAAACACCCGGGAATGCTATTTGACTATTTTTGGCCGTGATTGGGTTAGTTTTGATGAGCAATTGGGCTGGTTTTGTTGTGCAGACCTGGCAACCCTGTCGGAGACGCCAGGGAAAACTAACATGTCGAGACACTGTTTTGAAGTGCGTCGCAAAAGCAAACTTTTTTCATCTGCCCAGTGAGGAGCATTTGAAGACTAAGTGGCTACAGTTCATATATACAACTATACCACATAAGTATAGTCCGGACCTTGTTGTGTTCGCGTCATTTTGAAGATGATTGCTTCACAAACCTAAATGCTATAAAGTATGGATTTGCGAGCCGGCTGATACTAAAGGTTCAGTACCGAGTTTATTTGGATCAGCTTCCTTCTCTGAATCACATCCTGTAAGTTAATATTAATTGTTGCTTTTATGTTTTATGCATCATGCTCAATAATGTGTGTGTGTTGTGTACGCACAGCACAGCTTCTAGGTCTTCAATGTCAATTGTATTAAAATATGTGAAGTGTTTGTCGTTGTTAATGGAGTTGTCATAAAGAATAAAGCTATAACGTTTCCTCTTAGTACTGCATTATCAATATGTTTATGCGTTGGGCTAACGCAAACAAAGACTGAATGTGCTTTTACCACTAAACTTTGGGCTATGGTAGCTAACCGCAGATTAGCCTCACGCAAAGGCAGGGTTTGGAAAAATGACTCGCTAAACAATTCATATGGGAGTCGGTGAGCAAATCAGGTAAACATTAATGCATATTATAAGACAACAAAAGTGTTTTTTGTCATTGCATGCTTGTAAAACTGTTGTTGGGGACTCCCAGAACAATATTAGGAACATTTTAAATGCCATAATAGGTACCCTTTAAAACACAATCAACACTATCAAAACACTTTTCGTCTTTGTTCACCTGGCTGCTATAACTTGGTAACAGCAGACAACCACAATCTACAGTAAAAATAAAAGGGTCAAGAGCCCAACTAAAGCTAAAACTGATCACCATAATGGTGACGTACAATTTGTGATTTTCTCCATTGACTCTGCTTGTTAACATCAGGTGTCATCAATAATGCTCAATCATCACTCAATTAATCATTAGCTCATTAACTTTAACACTCTTAAGTGTTAATTTAACACTCATATTTTAACACTTTACACTCTTGAGTCTGGAGCCATATAAACTCTCAGGAGAGCTAATTTAACACTGCAGTTTTTGCTGTGTATGCGTCTGGGATGTTACCGAAGCATTGGTCCAGTATGCGAGTAGAGCGAGTGTGCATGGTGTCATACTGCTGCAGAGTGGGTAGGTGAGGTGACAGCTGACACACAGTAAATTCCCCGGCGTTAAATTTAACACCGCTCGGTGTTAAATTGACACCTGATTGACACCTGATGATAACTAGCAGAATCACTGAAGAAAATAGAGACACGATAACTACAACTGACTTCCAAAGATGAAATCAACTGAAGATCTGAAGATCTGAAATCTGAAGATCTCAGCAGAGGAGGATTAAACAACTCCACAAACAGCATTAGCTTCACTTATTACAGACTAGTTATTGAGAATTGACTAAGGTATAGATGGTGATGTTTTATTGGAAATAATAGGTTTTTGTAAAATCACCATTATGGTGAGTCAGTGTTTGCTTTAGTTGGGCAGTTTGACTCTTGGCTTTGTTTTGCAAGTTTGAGGTCTTTGTAACAGTGTTTACCAAAACACATCATTTTGTCACACAGGATGTCAGAAACAAAGATGATCAGGTGTTGTAGTCTTAGCCATCGTGAAGTAGAATGATTCATTACCCGTTTAATCCCACCGGTCACAATTGTGACCACAACTTTTTTCTTATTCCTGGACGCTATAAAAATGTTGTTATTTGCTTTGGGCAAGAAATTCAACTTTTAAATGAAAAAATAGATTGTCTTGATTAAAATCCATTAATGTTCTGTGACTAGTGTGAAAGGTCACATGACCAGATCAGTTTACTTGCTTGCACATCTGGAAGAAGATGTCTTCCTCAGACTACTACAAAAAGTAGTATGTAAAACATCTTAATTAACAGATAGAACAATCATATTTTGTACATATATTCTTTAAAGGGTCTACTACTGATATATTTTGAGAATTATACTCCTGCATATATATTTTGTTCGTGAAACGTGTACATTTGTTTACGGTCACAATAGACTATGTGCACGTTAACATATGCTACTTCCGGCTGCGAAACCAATAGGGGGTGTCTAGTTTCCGGTAGCCTGATGGACGACGTAGAGGATGTATATTTCTCCAGATGTCTTGGACATTTGCCGAATATTATAGTCGATGATGTTCATCGACTGGTTAGTGATTTTTCTCCAGCTCCCCAGAGCAAGAGAGAGAAGGGGTTTAAATATTACATCGCTCAGTAACGTTATGTCATACAGGGAGTAAAGGTATCCGACGTTGGGAAAGGGAACTAAAAAAGTCCTCGCTCTAGACTAGGTACTGAAAGAGTTATAGGAACTACGGTCTGAGGAACTAAAAAATCCCCAACTTAGTCCGGTCAGAACCTACTGTCTATGGTCGGAACACGCGAAAAAAAATGGTTATAGGAACGTTATGTTCTCTAGGAACTGCAAAAGTCCCTCCGTGCGGAAAGCGGCTATAGACACTGTGAGTAGTGACTTTTCCCTTGTCAGTGGTGTAAAATATGTAGTTGGGTTGTTTCATGTAACTTAGTTCTTCTCCCTCGCTGTGTTATTATGGCTTTGCTATGTGGGGATAAATGTGCTGGTTACGTTCGTGAGACAGCTGATTAGTACTATTGTCATTGGCGGTAAACCAGTAGTGTTACAGGAATCACCAACCCGTCGATCGCGGTCGACAAGTCGATATTGGAAGCATTTTAAGTCGATCGCGAAGAGTTTTCAAAATCAGAGAAAAAAAAAGCCTATTGTGTGTAGTAAATGGTGTCTAAGAGATGCGGAGGCGTGCGCGCTGTTACAATCACGTCATTTTTGCGGCGCGCACCTTTGTGCTCATGCGGACGTGTCGAGTTAAACAAGGCTTTACGCTTTAACCAGCTCAGCCACAGTAAGTTTTTTATGTTTTAGGTCCATTGCGAACGATTAAACTAACTTAACGCCGGTCCACTGATGTAAACAAGACGGCAACCGGAAACGAAGTACCCAACGTCCGCCCTCAAGCCGGAAGTTAGCATTTTTCTCGTGCACAGAGCGAATTGTGACCGGTAGTATAACACAGTAGCCTACTTCAATTGAAAATACAGGTTTTGGCTGTTAATCCTACACTGAGCGAATGCCACACCTGTGACGGGGATGGATTATCTCTGCAAAGGAAAAGTGCTCACTAACACTTGTTTAGACAGATTTGTGAACAATATTTTAGAGAAATAGCCCTTTTGTGTACATAGAAAAAGTCTTAGATCTTTGAGTTCAGCTCATGAAAAATGGGGGCAAAAACAAAAGTGTTGCGTTTATAATTTTCTTCAGTGTAGTTATCAGTATCCCAGAAACTATCAATGTGTTGGACCTTCTAGAGGTACATGACATCCCCCTCCCTCTCCCCCCTGTGTAACTTTGTACATGACAACCTTTTCACCTCATTAAGCCTCCTTCACGAAATGACAAAACAAGGTATTGGATGTCTTGGAATGTATTGTGTAAATAGGTCTAATTGAAGAATTTGTATTAATTCTGACTATGGTGTTTCCCACCGGTCACTATTGTGTCCGAGTATAAAACCTAATATTTCACTAACTTAACCAACATAAAATCAAAAAGGGCATAATGTTTGAGTGTTAGGGAGGTCTAAGGAGTAAAATGCTTAATACTCAACATTAATAATACTCAAATTGCAAGAAAAATTTGGAATTAAACGGGTTAATAGGCAAAATTAGTAATTTGTTAATTATTATTAACTTATCTTATTGTAAGTTAATATTAAGTTATTAAGTTATTCATTTGTTAAAGACTTCTTGCAACAAAACAGACATTCTGAATTATGATTCTTTTTTTTACGTCGTGGAGCAAATTACTAAAGACACACACAGACATCAAGAATTAGCATATGAATCTCAACAATGGTGACATGGGAACCACCATATTATAAAACTAATGGCTCCCAGCATGCATTGCAGCATGAAGCATGTCACCATTGTTGTGATTCATAAGCTGATTCTAGATGTTAGTTTGTGTATGTCTACAGTTTCTTTTCTTGCAATGAATTTAGAAAAGTATGTCCATAGCATTAAGTCTTTGGCAAAAAAAGTATTGATGGTATAAATCTGTTAATAACAAAGTAACCTATTTTGGTCAGTGATGACACTTGCCAATCATTTTAAAATATGATGAAAAATATTGCTTTATCATCTTTGATTATGATTTCCTTTGCAACAAAATATGTGTTTTGGTTAACACTGTTACATACATACATTACATTACATACATAAATTGTCAAACCACCCAACTAGAGGAAACACTGATCAACATAATGGTAACTTTAATTTTCAATAAAACTTCAACATCTAAAAATGTGTTCATTCTCAAAAAGAACATCTGTAGATGATTTACAGAAATAAGGTCCAAATGGTTTTAGAGTGATTTCATGTATTTTCAGTTGATTTAATCTAAGGCTGTGTCTGGAAGTCACATAGACATAGACAAGAATAATGGGGATTTGCCGAAACCTCTGAGGAAGGTAAAACGGCCTGATAGATACAGACAGCAGCTCATAGTCTCTAGTGCACACTCTCTTGAGCACTTTGAATTGTGAGGCCCAAGCGCTGTCAATAAATATACAGAGTCCTCCCCCGATGGATTTTTGAAATTTCACCTTATCACAATCTGCTCTTAACTGTAAATCCCTCCATGCATGTGCTGTCCTCGTGAAGCCATGTCTCTGTGAAGCAGAGTAAATTACTCCTCCGAAAATCCTCTTCATACCGCAGGCGTGTTGTGATCTCATCCAGTTTATTGTTTAATAATCTGACGTTTGACAGAGTTATGATGGGAAGCGGGTGTCTGTTTCCTCGCCTTCTCAATCTGTTACGAACGCCCCCCCTCGAGCCTCTTTTCTTCTTCAAGGGCGTAAACAAAACAGAAGTTAACAACACGATTAATGCTGATAATTCACAAACAACAAACAAACAAACGGAGAAGCACAGGGTCAGAAGCTGTGCCGCGCCCCTAAAAATAGATTATTTAAATATAGGTTTTCTCTGGCTGTTTAACTGTGTGAGGATTCACGTTTTTTTATGGAAAAAAATGCAGGAGATAATCTCATCAGTTGATGATGGATGATCATATTGGTGATGTTATAGTCAACATATGGTGACCTGATTCACTGAGTTGAATTTACATAAAATAACAAATCATTTTATATTTAGAGTGTTTCATTTCACGTGTTGTTTTTTCACATGACCCTTGTATTATCTAAAATCAAATAAATATATATGTTATACAGAAAATGTTTTGACCTGGTTTAATTTAGGAGTATAGAGACATCAGGATTAAACAGATGAATCTCAACAGTGGTGACAATCAACAATGCTTTTGTGACTTTTAGTAGTTTGGTTTGTGACGAGTTCAGAGTTGATCTGATATTTTTTAATTGTCACTATTGGTAAGGTTCTATGGCGGACTATTCAAAAATAAGACTAATGACTTGTTGTGGAAAGTCACTTTACTATATAGCCACTAGCTACTGATTCCCCACTAATAGGCCGACGGTGAATCTATATACTCCCTCTCCTCATAGTGAGCGACTCACTTTCCTCACAGCGATCGACTCACTCTCCTCTGCTGGCGACTCGCTCTCCTCAGCTGGCGACTCACTTTCCTTACGCAGCGAGCGACTCACTCTTCTCACAGCGAGCGACTCACTCTCCTCACAGCGAGCTACTCACTATCCTAACACAGCGAGCGACTCACTTTTCTTACGCAGCGAGCGACTCACTCTCCTAACACAGCGAGCGACTCACTCTCCTCAGCGAGCGACTCACTCTTCTCACAGCGAGCGACTCACTCTCCTCACAGCGAGCTACTCACTATCCTAACACAGCGAGCGACTCACTTTCCTTACGCAGCGAGCGACTCACTCTCCTAACACAGCGAGCGACTCACTCTCCTCAGCTGGCGACTCACTCTCCTCAGCTCAGCTGGCGACTCACTCTCGTCAGCTGGCGACTCACTCTCCTAACGCAGCGAGCGACTCACTCTCCTCAGCTGGCGACTCACTCTCCTCAGCTCAGCTGGCGACTCACTCTCCTCAGCTGGCGACTCACTTTCCTCAGCTGGCGACTCACTCTCCTCAGCTGGCGACTCACTTTCCTCAGCTGGCGACTCACTCTCCTCAACTGCACTCAAAAAAATTATGTGTTGGCTTTACTTAACTTTTTTTTGTAAACAGGCACCACCGGTTCCACATAACTATGCTTCGTTAAACAAACATAATATGTTCATGTAACTTCAACATCATGGAATTTGGTCATTTTAAGCGACCCAATTAAACTCTGAGCAAATGAGTTAATTAAGTCAATAACTGAGTGATGATTGAGCATTATTGAAGACACCTGATGTTAACAAGCAGAATCTCTGAAGGAGAAAACTAGAATTTTTAAGTCACCATTATGGAGGTAAGTATTTGTTTTAGTTGGGCTCTTGACCATTAACTTATTAACTTTAGATTTTGTTTGGTTGCTGTACATGAGTTATAACAGCCGGATGAACAATAAACAAAGGTCATCTGATGGTATTGGTTGTATTTTAACATAATCATTATTTCACAATCATTTGACCTAAGTCACTGAACTTATATTAAACTGAATTTCTGAGTTAACTTCACCTTATGGATAATAGCAGCACTGTCATTGTAGAGCATACTATATTTAGACTTAATGAAATACAAATCATTAAACAAAAAAGAAACTTCCTAAAAAATGTTTTGAGTAGGCCCACACAGACATCAAGAATCAGCCTGTGAATCTCAACAATGGTGACAATTATAAAGCATGTTGCAGTGCATTCTGGGTGCCACCAATCAAAACTCATTCATGCTCCCATCATGCATTGCTGCATGAATAAATAATGAGCTTATGATCTGTTTGTCACCATTGCTGAGATTCATATGTTGATTCCTGGGGCCTGTACCATGAAGCCGGTTTAGGTTGCTAGCCAGCTATGTTTCAGCTTAGTTTCCGCCAACCCTGGGTTTTAGGTACTATGAAAGTAGCTCGGCTTTAATCGGTGTTCGTTGCCATGGTATCTTACGCTGCACGGCTAACCTGCTCCGGGGCAGGTTAAGTTCTGGATTCGAGATCTCAGACTGAAGTTTGACCAATCAGCTGTGAGCAAAGAAACATATAGGTGATGTAACTAATTCCCAGTGTTGGTTGCAATTGCTTTACATTTTCTTTCAAATCCTGTGGACATCTCAGCGCAAACTGTAAGACGAGCACATCGTAGAGAAAGAGTTTTTAGCCGGACAAAATCCCCTTGCCTTTCCTGATAGTTAGGCTACTTGTATCAAAGATACAGATTTTCTGCGGAAGGAATATCTTATCTTTGCGAACTTATTGAGCCGCTCATAAATAATTTAACACGTCGAATTCATGCTCTTACTGTACCAGAAATGGTATTGCATTGCGTTTTTTTTGCAAGTGCTTGCATACTTGCACGCAATCGCAACACGCCAACATACTTGCGGTGATGAATCTAGGAGAAAACATGGTTTGTCGAACCATTCGCAAGGTGGTCCTCGCTCTGCAGGAGTACATTAATAGTTTAATAGTGTTCATTTATTGACCATGTCCATAAGAGAGGCTTTTTATAAAATTGTCGGTTATTGATAGGGTCACATCACGTTTTTTTTTTCTTTCAAAAAGCAAATTTCACAAATGTACTATACAATACAGTACTTGTTAAGCATTATTTTAATATTTTTTTATTCGGTTAATCTTATGATAGGATTCCCTATAGAGTCATTGAAGCAATATCCTGCACACATGTTGCAATGTCCACTTCTCTAGGAGAACATGAGGCAGATTATATTAATAGAAAGTCCTTTCACAGCCTTAATGTTCAGGTAGAGATTATGTGAACATGTGAAATTATTATTTTCTGTGAGATGAATCTTTAAATTAATAGTAAAATTAACAGATAACAATCTACTTTCCGTGAGTATGTTGTGTCAGCGCTTTGAGGAAAGCTAGTTAAATTTGGTACAGTACAAAACACTGTTAATTTGAATTGGGACAGCAAAACCTACACAATAACCCCCTATCATGACCCTCATGTGTCAGTAAAACCATAGTCAAAATTAGAGATGATCTTTGGCATCCTAAAGGCACGTTTCAACTGTCTTCGGCGCTTAAGAGTCACCAAAGTGGGCATCACAGATAGTGTCTGCATGTGCCATTCTGCACAATATAGCCACCATAGAAAGGAGCCAGAACCACCACAGAAAGCTTCTCCCCGATGAAACTGACCCGAACACACTTGACCACCCAGCTGGTGCAAATGTAGTTGCAATCACCATACAATATTACACTTAATAAAAGCACATTGGAACTGCAGATAGGTCTCAAACTGTTTTATTGGTTTTGTGGGATGGGGGAGAGAGAAAGAAAGCAATAGAAAGTTGCATTAATAAATATTCATGCTAAAGTGTTACTTGGTTTAATAAGTTCACTGAGATCAGTTTAATCTAGCTGTTGCATTTATTTTTTAAATGTGGAGCCTCCTCAGCTCACAGTCCGGCTCATTTAGTGTGCAGTCTAGCTCTATAGGCTCCTTTAGTGTGCAGTCGTGCTCTATAGGCTTCTTTAGTGTGCAGTCTAGCTCTATAGGCTCCTTTAGTGTGCAGTCTAGCTCTATAGGCTCCTTTAGTGTGCAGTCTAGCTCTATAGGCTCCTTTAGTGTGCAGTCTAGCTCTATAGGCTCCTTTAGTGTGCAGTCTAGCTCTATAGGCTCCTTTAGTGTGCAGTCTAGCTCTATAGGCTCCTTTAGTGTGCAGTCTAGCTCTATAGACTCCTTTAGTGTGCAGTCTAGCTCTATAGGCTCCTTTGGTGTGCAGTCTAGCTCCATAGGCTCCTTTTGTAAAGGGCCCTGATTGAGTCTGTTTCCACCTGAAACATAATTCCACCACAAACATGATCATTACAAGTTTTTGGGAGGCTAATCAACTCACAAAAAGGTCCTTGACAAACACCTGTAATGTATGTCAAGGGTTTTAAATCCTTACCTTGTTCACATTTCTTTTGAAGCCTGTTGAGGTAGAGGCTTTAGTTTCTGGGACAGGTTGTGAAAAATCCTACAATAAAATAGATGTGTAACTTGGGCCAGTCCCTGTTTTATGCCACACATTCAAATGTTTGCCTTAATAAAAAGCCCAGTGCATTCACCTCAGCAACTGTCACAGAGCACAGACACAGTGTCTCTTCATCATTTCCTCCTCCCTGATAAATAAAAGTAGGCCAATATGTTTCTGGTGTTCTGTCTGCTGCATACTGACCTCTGTGTGGGAGACTGTGTGTGTGTGCTGGCTTCAACAGGGACACTGCATTTCCCTCTACTGCAGAACATACAGTCAGCCATATTTAAAACTTAAAATAGTAATGTATCGCACACGTACCCAGTGTTACTTGCTTAGAGGAGCCAGCACCAGGGTCAGATTGTACAGCACCTGATCCCATCCATAATCGGCCCTCCCTTATTCCTATCAGAGCCAACTCAGTGTATTCAGTGTATAGTGGCCCTCCAATGGTTTTCTGAATTTCACTCTTTTTTCGGTTTGCCTCAAACAAATAAAAAAATAATAAAAGGTTGTGTGTAAATAAATACTTACTAGGCTACTTTTAATTATATTTTTATATTTTGTCTTTATCAGCTGCCAAAAACGTTTGGAGTTGCATCTAAAAATCAATGAATATTAATCCTTACAGGTATATACATGCAATTTTTTTTATATATTATAAAAATATAGGCTATATTTTACACACACATACATTCATATACATCATTTCACATGAATAAAGAACGTATTTATTTAGCTTACACATTAACGCAATCAGCAATCTTTCTCCAACAGTCTTCTCTTGCTTTGGCAGCAGAGACCGTATTGTTTCGAGCTTGTAATACATATTTAAATTCATCGTAATTCTGAATGATTATCTCTTGCTCCTCCGCGGAAAGAAAGTATCGCTCTCGCTCTATCCATATCGAACGCGATTGGTTGTTCGGTGCCAACGTCACTTTGGTATGTGCACGCGCTCGTGGAGTAATCATAGCTTAAGATCAAAGCCTGAGTTGACAGAGAAAGTTGATGAGCTGCTTCATGGTACTGTGGCCAGTGGCATCAGTTAGTGGAGGTAAATGTATGAAACAATATAATTATCGACTACGCCACCCGGTATATTCACCGGGAACTCAGCCCCAGGACAGGGGGCACACAGGTTCGTAACCAAAAGAAATGGGTGAGCAGAAAGACATAGGCCAGGGTGTATCAAATAGGAAACAGCTTTATTCAAATACAAAAGTTAAAACCATCAAATAAGTGAACATCAAGGGCTCAGTATTCACACATCAAAAAAAAGAAAACAAAAGAACCAATACTGTACAAAACTTCAAAATAAGGAAATAAACAGACAAATACACAAGGAAGCTCAAGTGGAGGGGAAATAGCCTGCTGTGACCCTCAATTCACACAACACACTTAATATCTACACAGTGCACACACCCACTCTGGTGAAGTCAGGTCACTCAATGCACAGCACTCAGTGTAACCCCCGTTAAACAGCAGCTAAACCCCTCTATATAAACTTTCTTCGTCCCGCTGTTTATAAAAAAAAGACTCAAACAATAAACATTGAATAACTGGCAAAAGCCAGCACCAAAAGGAAATTCTCAGTTCACAAACCAAAAAAATAAAAATGAGAAACAAAACAATATTAATTTCAGTCTCGTTTTGTAACTCAACCAAACTTAAGCCTAAACAGAAGGAAAATAAATGATATTACAAAATACGCAAAATGAACAAAACAAATAACAAAAGAAGCTTTAAATTACAATTCGGAGCAAAACAAGAAACAAATCAAAATGAAACAAACAGGCCACGATCGGCCGTACACTCAAAGAGCAGAGCAAACGAGCGAGAGAACAAGCTTCCACAGTGCTCACGCCTCGGCGAGCAATCGTTCCGGCTCGCTGTTATGAGAGCTTAAGTTCACTCCAACAAAAACACAAATAAGCCCAGGCAAGACAGCAGTGCGTTAGATCAACAGACGCGCATCTCGTCCCACAATAGAGGTAAAACCCTTGATTCTGTCGCTCAATCTGTCAAACATGAAACAGAAAAATTACTAACAAAACAAAAAAAAGACAAACCACGTAAATGGCTCTCATACATACCAGATGATGTTCCTAACGCGATACTATGCATAGTCGCAGACCACAACATACAGTGGGTTTTCGTTGACGAGCTACACAAACAAAAACTTATAATAAACAATATTTCCACGAACAAATCAATTGACTTAAAACAAACGAACCAACCTCCATGCCATGGGCAGCCTATGCACAGCAACAGAACGAAGAGACGGCACTCCAGACACTCTCCCATTCATAAATTGTGACTTCCGTAAAGGGGCGGTACGGATGACAACGCATTCCAGGTGACATAAATGTCCTCATTTTATACCCGAACAGCAAACTGCTGATAGGTTCAACGCTCTTACATGACAATGGCCAATCATCCACATGAGTAACCTTCACCCTGCTACATTCCACCCCCGCATTATAAATCGTCGCCCCGACGATAAGTCCCTAGGCCGAGAGTCAATCCCATGGCCTAAAAACAGCTAAAACCACACTAGATGTTGCACCAGAAGGCGCCCTAACGCATTCTGCAGCTTCTCCCACTGCCCTAGGCAAATGATAAACATTTGAATGTTGGCCAGCTGTTGGCCGCCTTGATTTACGAGGCAAAACCACAGCCTCTCGTGACTGACCCAGAGTTGACAAGTCTGATAACCCTTGACTTATTCCCACCTCGCAAGGAGGACCTGGCCCATCCATTGCCCCAGATCCCTCACAGGCAACTGACCTTTCCAAAGGGACGGAGACCCCAGCCGCCTGGGGCGACTCTGGCACGGCTACCCACAAGTCAACCTCATCAAAACTATCATGTAAACTCGGTTCTGGCTCCACTACCGGAGCGACACAAGGTATGTGAACAGGGCTCCGTTGAACCTGAGCTTTTAACAGGGACCGATGAACCCGCTTGATCTTACTCATGTCATCCACCGGTGCAATAGTATAAACCGAGCCACCCGCCCTAGGCGCTTCCCTCACCCTATACACCACAGAGCTCCACAGGTCCTGAATCTTGTGTCGGCCCTGCCTACCACATTCCCGGAGATAAACCAGCTGCCCTTGCTCAAGTGGTGCATCACAGACTCGCAGATCAAAGTTTGCTTTCCGACGATCAGCGGCTACTTTTAAACGATCTCTTGCCCCATCAAAGGCTACTTGTAACCGTGTCTGATGCTCCATAATCCACTCATGCACCTCTCCTGCCACTGGCTCAGAGACTCTGCCCAACAGGAAATCAATGGGGAGCCGTGGTTCCTGACCAAACATCAGGAAGTGCGGGGATTCACCTGTGGCCTGGTGTGGGGTGGTATTATATGAAAAGAGCACCTGAGGGAGGCATGACACCCAATCTCTTTTCTTTGAAACTGGCAAGGTGCGCAATAAGTCATGTAAGGTTCTATTGAAGCGCTCGCACTGACCATTACCAGCCGGGTGGTATGGTGTAGTGCGAGACTTCTCAACCCCATAAAGCTTACACAGTTGCTGGATCAGAAAGGACTCAAAGTTGCGGCCCTGGTCAGAATGGAGTCGTACCGGGACCCCAAACTTATAGAACCATTCACTCACCAGCACCTGTGCTACAGTCTCGGCCCGTTGATCCCTAGTAGGGACGGCAAGCGTGAATTTCGTAAACACATCCGTCATTACAAGAACATTCTCCAGGCCTGAGCGGGAGGCTTCTAGCAATGTAAAATCTATGGCCAAGATTTCATTTGGCCGGGACGCTAACAAGTGTCCCATAAAACTACGGGCGGCCGGTTCAGTGTCCTTGGCCATTTGGCATCGTTCGCACTCCTGGACCCATCGTGCCACCTCGGCTGTCATACCGGGCCAATAACACCGCTGGCGCACTAACTCAGTAGTGCGCTCAATGCCCTGGTGCCCGTGTTCTTGATGCAACCCTTGCAAAACGTCACGCCGCAGCACCGAAGGCAGAACTACCTGCAAAATCTCATCTCCACCATCAGGACGAAAAATGCGACGGTAAATCACTCCCTGCCTCTCCACTAGGCGGTCCCACTGCCGAAGAAGAATTAGAGCAGTCTGTGAAAGCTGCCGCCGCTCGAGAGGCCCAGGGAGCTCTTGCTTCCTCCAAAACCCCAAAATCTCACCAATTACTGGATCAGCCGCTTGTAGGGCCCCGATATGATCCACTGAATGACCTGGTAAGGCAGTCACAACAGCCTGAGTTGCAAGAGGGGCCGATGGTATTGCAACAGCCTGCTGTACTGAAGCGGGAACAACTGTACCAGGAAATAGGCTGCCTGCCACTTCCAGCACGGGTGGATTCTGGCGAGACAAGGCGTCTGCATTCTTATTACACCTCCCCGGTCGATACTTAACTTCAAAATCGAAACAAGCTAGCTGTGATGCCCAGCGCTGCTCCGTCGCCCCCAACTTAGCCGAGGTCAGGTGACTGAGGGGATTGTTATCAGTGTACACCACGCATTTATGGCCTAATAAATATTCCCTAAATTTCTCGGCCATTGCCCACTTCAATGCCAAGAACTCTAGTTTCATAGAACTATAGTTTGACATATTACGTTCTGTAGGTCTTAGGCCACGACTTGCATACGCTACAGGTCTTACTTTGCCACCCTGCTCCTGCGAAAGGACTGCACCTAACCCACCCAGGCTAGCATCCACCTCCAAGATAAAAGGAAGGGAAAAATCTGCATAACTGAGCACTGGGGCAGAAATGAGCTTACCTTTCAAACTCTCAAAACTTCTCTGACAGTGGGTAGTCCAGCCACTGGCAAAACCCGGCTCTGCTCTCTTCCGAGACTTTGTACCCCCAAACTCTGCAACCAGCCGATGTAGAGGGGCTGCCAACTTAGCAAACCCCTCCACAAAACGGCGGTAATAACTCGCAAAGCCCAAGAAGGAACGAAGCTCTGACACACTAGTAGGTTGTGGCCACTGGGCCACCGCCTCAATCTTCTTGGGGTCTGTGGAAACACCATCGGCTGAAATCACATGTCCTAAATATGTGACCTCCGAACGGAAGAAAGCGCATTTCTCCAATTTTGCCTTAAGACCTTCACACTGCAACCTACTCAAAACAAGCTCCAGTCGTTCCAGATGTTGTACGACTGAGGATGAAAAAATGACTATATCGTCAAGATAGAGCAGTAATGACTGACACTGTTGATCACCGTATAAACGTTGCATTAAACGCTGAAACGTACTAGGTGCGTTACAAAGGCCAAAAGGCATGCGATTCCATTCGAATAAGCCGAATGGTGTACAAAATGCGGTCTTAGGCCGGTCTTGCTCACTGACAGGGACCTGATTGTATCCGCTAGCTAAATCCATAGTGGAAAACCAACGGGCCCCTGTCAGTGAATCTAATGACTCCTCAATACGAGGAAGAGGAAATGCATCCTTTCTAGTTCTAGCATTCAACTGACGGTAGTCTACGCACATGCGCAGACCACCGTCCTTTTTCTTGACAAGAACTATAGGGGATGCATAAGGGCTACAACTCTCACGTATCACCTTAGCCTCCAACAACATATTGATATGAGCCTTTACCACCTCATACTCTGACGGGGGTATTCGACGGTACCGCTGCCGAACTGGGGTATCATCCAACAGTGGGATTTCATGCGACAAAAGGGTAGTACACCCCAAATCCCCTTCATGTGCAGAAAACACCGACTGGTACCGCGCCAGAGCAGAGCCCGAACACGTTCTTGATCATCAAGCGACAACACAGACAAATCAGCAGTCCTTATCTGTTCTTCAACCGTAGGTAACTCCTGGGAAACCTGCACGTTAACAGTAGCCGCAATAGTTTTAACCTCGGTGACCCCTGATGGTAAGCTGACAACATAAACACTAGTCAGAGTGCCTAAATGGGTGCGTGGGTAAAGCACAATGTCAGTGGTTCCCACATTCACCACTGGCACCGAAACAATACCTTGATTTACCTGCACCAACGATGGCGAAGCCAACAACCCAGCTGGCAGACCAGATTCAGGGGGCTCAAAAAGCACAGTGTCATGCAAGAACTGCTTTGAACAAGTTGCCGTAACCAGTTGTAACATGCCACCTGGGATGCGTTGTACCCTACGACCGCGTACCTTAACTGAACCTATGAGAGTAGAATGAGGCTGGGAACATACCTCGTGACAATGTTGAAATGCCTTTGTTACAATACTGGGAACCTGAACTAACGAGGGAGATTCAAAAAGAGAAGAGCCATGCTGTCCAAAGAGCTCCTGGTAGCACCGACTGAGAACATTCATTCCCAAAACTCCCGGTGCCTGGGAACACAAGCCCCCAGGAGGATCTCGGACAACCAGCACCCCACATTTCGGCACTAACCTGCCACAGAGTTCGACATCCAACTCCATATACCCAATGTAGGGGATGTCCAACCCATTGGCAGCACGAAGTTGCAACCATTGGCATGAACGAAGACGATCTTGACCCCATGGTTCAAAATTTTGTAAGAAGCAACTCTCTGTGATTGTAGAGACCATGGAGCCAGTATCTATAAGGCAGGGCACCTGAACCCCACCAACGCAAACTACCAAATGTGGGCACGATGACATCAAAGACGATACTGAACGAGAACCTTGAAGAATATTTGAGCCGCCATTAACCCCAACCGAGCTGTGACTCTGCAGCCCGGCGGGTGCTAGTTTTCCGACATCTGCTGTGCAAAAGGCTGCCCAACTCCAGCCACGGGAGGGACCATACGAGAAGATGGAGAATGAGGAGGAACACGTTCCCCGTCACACTCCCTGGCAAAATGGCCAGGTCGCTGACATCTTCGACAAATTATGCTATTGCCACGAGAAGAATGATTCCGCGGGTGTGGAGAATGACTACGTCCACGAGGGGCTTGGCTATACTCAGCAACCATCTGGAGCCGAGTCACATTTTTAGAGAGCTGATTTAATTGGGCTTGCTGCGATTTCAATAGATCCCTTAACTCACTTAACTCAAACGTTGAGGCACCGCGGGCATCTAACGATGATTCCCCCTGTACCCCATACTGCATGACAGGAACCAAAGGAACCGACTGGCTTCGACGGCGATCGCCCCCCGGCAACCCCTCCCTCTCCCATCTGAGAGCCTCACTACGGACCTCCAGCAAACTAGAGGAGGGCGAGCGGCGCACCAATTGTTTCAACTCACGGCGTAAAGAGCTATCTATCACATGTTCGACAAATTGATCACGCACAAGGGTTTCTGAATTCGGCATTTCATAAGGGGATTTTTCTTCAACAGCTTTCCAAAGGCTCATTAGAGCCAATGAAAACTCTAAAAGGGTCTCCCCCTCACGTTGTTTACGAGAAAAAATGCCTCCTGCAGAGCCACATATGACTGAGAACAGCCATATAATTCCCTCAATGCTGAAATAATTTTAGCACAATCCCCCCGTTCAACACTAGGTCGATGCCTAATCTCCTCCCGTGCTTCCCCTCCAAATGGTCAAAAACAAAAAACGCTCGATCAGCAATAGAAAGATGGCGCACCTGCATACATGCCTGTACTTCCTCAACCCATTCGTCAATGCTGATGCCAGTCCGGCCATTAAATTTTGGGCATCGGCGATCACGAGGTACAAACACAAACCTCTCAGCCGAGGTGGCACCAGCACTCATGGGTTGAGACACGGTGGCGGGGGCCTCTGCAACACTAGGAAGAGCGTTACTTGGCAACAATGGAGCAGATACACGCTCTTGGCGCAATTTTTCATTATCAGCCTTTAGCTGTGCTACCAACTCCCTTAATTCTTGCAACTCTCCTTCCATCGCTACACACACACTACTTACCACTCGCGGCGGGGGAAGTCAACAACGAGGAGATTTACTCACCGATAACATACACCGCTGCCTTGCCTTTAGGGAAAAGAAAAAAATACATCAAATAGACTTTTTTTTTTTTTTTTTTTTTTTTCACACATACAATATCAATAACAGAAAGAATAAATACTGCCTCAAAAGCACTCCCTGGCCCGCTTCTCAAAATACCAGCTCACCCAAAATATGGAAACCCTGCCGACACTACGCCAAATGTGGCCAGTGGCATCAGTTAGTGGAGGTAAATGTATGAAACAATATAATTATCGACTACGCCACCCGGTATATTCACCGGGAACTCAGCCCCAGGACAGGGGGCACACAGGTTCGTAACCAAAAGAAATGGGTGAGCAGAAAGACATAGGCCAGGGTGTATCAAATAGGAAACAGCTTTATTCAAATACAAAAGTTAAAACCATCAAATAAGTGAACATCAAGGGCTCAGTATTCACACATCAAAAAAAAGAAAACAAAAGAACCAATACTGTACAAAACTTCAAAATAAGGAAATAAACAGACAAATACACAAGGAAGCTCAAGTGGAGGGGAAATAGCCTGCTGTGACCCTCAATTCACACAACACACTTAATATCTACACAGTGCACACACCCACTCTGGTGAAGTCAGGTCACTCAATGCACAGCACTCAGTGTAACCCCCGTTAAACAGCAGCTAAACCCCTCTATATAAACTTTCTTCGTCCCGCTGTTTATAAAAAAAAGACTCAAACAATAAACATTGAATAACTGGCAAAAGCCAGCACCAAAAGGAAATTCTCAGTTCACAAACCAAAAAAATAAAAATGAGAAACAAAACAATATTAATTTCAGTCTCGTTTTGTAACTCAACCAAACTTAAGCCTAAACAGAAGGAAAATAAATGATATTACAAAATACGCAAAATGAACAAAACAAATAACAAAAGAAGCTTTAAATTACAATTCGGAGCAAAACAAGAAACAAATCAAAATGAAACAAACAGGCCACGATCGGCCGTACACTCAAAGAGCAGAGCAAACGAGCGAGAGAACAAGCTTCCACAGTGCTCACGCCTCGGCGAGCAATCGTTCCGGCTCGCTGTTATGAGAGCTTAAGTTCACTCCAACAAAAACACAAATAAGCCCAGGCAAGACAGCAGTGCGTTAGATCAACAGACGCGCATCTCGTCCCACAATAGAGGTAAAACCCTTGATTCTGTCGCTCAATCTGTCAAACATGAAACAGAAAAATTACTAACAAAACAAAAAAAAGACAAACCACGTAAATGGCTCTCATACATACCAGATGATGTTCCTAACGCGATACTATGCATAGTCGCAGACCACAACATACAGTGGGTTTTCGTTGACGAGCTACACAAACAAAAACTTATAATAAACAATATTTCCACGAACAAATCAATTGACTTAAAACAAACGAACCAACCTCCATGCCATGGGCAGCCTATGCACAGCAACAGAACGAAGAGACGGCACTCCAGACACTCTCCCATTCATAAATTGTGACTTCCGTAAAGGGGCGGTACGGATGACAACGCATTCCAGGTGACATAAATGTCCTCATTTTATACCCGAACAGCAAACTGCTGATAGGTTCAACGCTCTTACATGACAATGGCCAATCATCCACATGAGTAACCTTCACCCTGCTACAGTACCAATAAAGCCTGATTGCATCGGTTTGGTTTTGTCAACTCAAAACTAATCCTGTAACTCTGAGTTTGTTCAGCTACCTTCATGGTACAGGCCCCTGATGTCTGTGTGTGCCTACTCAAAATATTTTTTAAGAAATTTATTTTTTATTTCTTGATTTGGTCATTTGAAATTCATTTAAAAGGCTAAAAATAGTATGCTCAACAATGACAGTAAGGTAAACTTAAATCAGAAATTGGGTTCAATATGAGTTCAGTGATCAAGGTCAAATGATTGTGAAATACTGATTACGTTAAAACACAACCAACACCATCAGATCTCCTCAATTCATTGATCATCTGGCTGTTATAACTCATGTACAGCAACCAAACAAATTCTCAAGTTAAAAAGTTAATGGTCAAGAGCCCAACTAAAACAAATACTTATCTCCATAATGGTGACTTAAAAATTCTGGTTTTCTCCTTCAGAGATTCTGCTTGTTAACATCAGGTGTCTTCAATAATGCTCAATCATCACTCAGTTATTCACTTAATTAACTCATTAACTCAGAGTTTAATTGGGTCGCTTAAAATGACCAAATTCTGTGATGTTGAAGTTACATGAACATATTATGTTTGTTTAACGAAACATAGTTATGTGGAACCGGTGGTGCATGTTTACAAAAAAAAAGTTAAGTAAAGCCAACACATCATTTTTTTGAGTGGGCGACTCACTCTCCTCAGCTGGCGACTCACTCTCCTCAGCTGGCGACTCACTCTCCTCACGCAGCGAGCGACTCACTTTCCTCAGCTGGCGACTCACTCTCCTCACGCAGCGAGCGACTCACTTTCCTCAGCTGGCGACTCACTCTCCTCAGCTGGCGACTCACTCTCCTCTCCTGGCGACTCACTCTCCTCAGCTGGCGACTCACTCTCCTCAGCTGGCGACTCACTCTCCTCAGCAGGCGACTCACTCTCCTCACACAGCGGGCGACTCGCTCTCCTCAGCTGGCGACTCACTCTCCTCACACAGCCGGCGACTCACTCTCCTCAGCTGGCGACTCACTCTCCTCACACAGCGGGCGACTCACTCTCCTCAGCTGGTGACTCACTCTCCTCACACATCGGGCGACTCACTCTCCGCAGCTGGCGACTCACTCTCCTCACGCTGTGAGCGACTCACTCTCCTCACAGCGAGCGACTCACTCTCCTTACACAGCGAGCGACTCACTCTCCTCACGCAGCGAGCGACTCACTTTCCTCAGCTGGCGACTCACTTTCCAGCTGAGGAGAGTGAGTCGCTCGCTGTGAGGAAAGTGAGTCGCCAGCTGAGGAGAGTGAGTCGCTCGCTGTGTAAGGAGAGTGTGTCGCTCGCTGTGAGGAAAGTGGGTCGCCAGCAGAGGAGAGTGAGTCGCTCGCTGTGAGGAAAATGAGTCGCTCACTTTGAGGAAAGTGAGTTGCTTGCTGTGAGGAAAGTAACACAACTCACTCCCCTCACGCAGCGAGCAACTCACTCATGTACATTGAGCTAACATTATAATAAAATCTCTACCCTTTTCAAATGCTGTGATGATGGTGTAGTAACTAACTCTGCTGAGATCTTCACAGATTTAATGTCTTCTTTTCTCTTCAGTGGATTTCATCTAAGACTGTGTCTGAAGTCAGTTGTAGTTCTTGTGTTTCTGCTCGTCTCTTTTTCTGTTCTCTTCTTTCCTTCAGTGATTCTGCTTGTTAACAGGCTTATTAAGGCTGAGATGACTCCATATTTAATACACACAGATTGTGTGACTCAGATAAGGTCCAGTTCTGGTTTAGTTCTTTGCTCTTGGCTGACATGTGGCATTGCTATGGCCTGCTTGTGGCCCAGATCTGGCAAACAGGAGTGAGACACCCAAGGGCCGTTATTCCCTGCTGCATGTGGGCCAGATCATCTTTTTTTTACATGTGCCAGATGTGGGCCGGATCTGGGACATCAAAATGTTGCTATGTGGGATAGTGTTGAATGTGTTGCATAAATTATAGCTCATTGTAAAGATAATTTAAAAGCTGAATTCTCATTTCCTCTTTCCTCCTTCCAGGTGAAACGATCTCTAAGACAGTTGCGCAGGCCATCAGTGGAGACATTATGGGTAGCCTTATTATCCAGCCCTATGGATGTGGAGAGCAGAACATGGCCAGTATGACTCTACCTGTCACTGCCACTCATTATCTAGACAACACTAATCAGTGGGAGACTGTTGGCATAGACCGCCGTAGTGAAGCCATTGACCATATCAACACAGGTCAGCAGGATACAATAGATACACAGAATCTGACTAGGATTTGAAAAGTAAAAAACAAAGCAAATATTCATAAATATAATTTCTTTATTTCTTTTTTGTATTAAGGTTATCAACAGCAGCTGAAATATCGTAAATCAGATGGATCCTACAATGCTTATGATTCCTCGCTGAGCAGCACATGGTAATTTTATTTCAATCAATCAGTTTTATGTTTTTATTTTCATAACCACTTTCTCCTGTCATGTTATTTAATAACATTTAGATTAATGGTAGCAAATGATTACTTGTTATTTATTAGCTTTTTGTTTCTGTCTGTTGAAGGCTGACTGCATATGTGGCTAAAGTCTTCGCCATGGCCAGTAACTTAATTGCTATAGAGGAATATGTGCTCTGCAGCGCCCTCAAGTGGCTGGTTCTCCACAAACAACTGCCAGACGGCTCCTTCAGAGAGGATTCACCTGTATTTTCGAGATCGATGATGGTAAGTTAAATGTGGCTATGACTGACTGTAATTTGAGTCTACACCATAGACTGTAAAAAAGAATGGACATAGTGTGCGTGACGTCACACGTAGGTTTCTGAAGAGCGTTTTTGAAGCCTAAAGTGCGCGGGGCCAACCGTCGCCATCTTGGCACCGCGTCATCTCTCGTCACTCACGGATAACAGAAAATGGGCAAAGAGGCGGGCTGTGGGAAGAGCTGAGGTGCTACTGGCCTTGCGCTGAAGTGGCAGCTGATGAAAGAAGTAAAGCCTACTGTGAATTTCCGTCTGTGAAAAGTGGGCACCTTGACATCAATTTTTCATCAATATGACATCAACCATTGTCAAAATTACGTCACGAAATAGGTCAAAAAATGAAAGTCATATTGACGTCAAAGTGTCAATGTCAATTTGATGTCAAGATTTTGACCTCTGCTGATGTCATTTTGTTTTTATTTTGATGTCATGCTCTGTTGGCATTTGATGTCAATTCAACATTTATTTGATGTCATGATGTTGATGTCATTTTAATGCTATTTTGATAACCATTATTGAAGACATCTGATGTTAACAAGCAGAATCAAAAGAAATTTAAACCACCATTTTGGTGATCAATGTTTGCTTTAGTTGGGCTCTTGACCCCTAAACTATTAATAATTCAATTTTGTGTGGCTGATGTAAATGTCACTGCCACATGCACATTAAACAAGTTGATCTGGTGGTGTTAGTTATGTTTTGACAATAATCACTTGACATGACATCACATCAATCACCCAAGTCAAAAAGAGTGTCTTTACCTAGCTAATTACAGCAACATTGCTATTCTACAGCAAACAATTAACAGCATTTTCAATATAATCCAAATTTTTCTGGTCAGAAGACTATGAAAGTTCTTTTATATAGACACACTGATATCAATAATCAGCCTGTGAATCTCAACAATGGTGACAATAATAAGTTGCAGTGCATTCTGGGTGCTACCAATGAAAACTCATTCATGGCTAGAATATATACTGTGAGATCACAATATACAGCTGTCATTTCACAACAATGGACTGTAAAATGATACAGTAACATACTGTGAAAGTAATGCAATTAGTAGCCAGTAATTTACTGTAAAATCACAGCAGAATTTTTTACAGTGTACAGTTCAAGTTCATGTTTTTGTCCTTCGAAATACTAACAATTAAAAGACGTAACTAAAAGTGAGACTATGTGTATCGTGATGCATTATTATTCTGCTAGTTAAAAAATTATTATCATGCAGTAACTTACAATATTGCTCTGTGTGCGTGTGACTGTCAGAATCATACATGTCAGTCAGCGCGGCATCGCACGTCAAGTTCGTAAAGAGCTTTATTCAGTCCATTTTAAAATCTGATTTTGGCCACCTCTCAATTTCTCAAATGGGTTAAACCAAAGATATTACCTCAGAAGTTCAAGTAAATGCATTAGAAATCCGCGCTCATTCAAGAGTGTGCATCTATTGCATGGACGGAGAGAAAGCACTGACACCTGCAGGATATCATCTGACGGTACTTTTTATTTAAGACTAAAAAGTTAAATAAGCATATCTGTTCCGTGAGAGCATCGGTAGGGGAGACCGGGGGCAATTGTAACATATTTTACATTTTCCTTAATAATTCACAAACTACTTGAGATAGACTAGTCATCTTTTGATACAAGAAACACATATATGTGCACTAATTAAAAATACAATTTATATATTTTCACTTATAAGAACAAGACTAAAATATTTAATTAAATGCAAGAAGTCAGAGTGTTACAATTGCCCCCGCCATGGGGGCAATTGTAACAGTGTGTGGGGGCAATTGTAACACTGAGAAATAACTCCTATTAACCCACTTTATCTCAAATAAAAGCCTACCTCAAAGTAATCACTTTACTGCTGTTGTATTTAATAATGTTACTATTCCCAATCCCTCTTCCTGGGCCTGAATCTAGGCATATTTTACTGTAAAGAAAAAAAACTTTTGCTAAGTTCTCTGTTCTAACTTCATCAAATTGCTTTTTACAAGTGAACTAATCATTTTCTTTGGTTTGGCTGGGTCTTATACAATCAAAACCACTATACAAATAAACTGACAATGAAAGGAACTTTGCTTTTGCAGACATATAGCGTATAATATTCACACTTTGTCAAGCACATATAAAACACACATTATTTTATATAAAAAATGTATGTTAATTGATGATTTGTTAATACTGGAACAAACATTTATTTTAATACACCCTTTTAAAATTAAGTTTTACAATAGAATTTAGTGAAATATTGTTTACCAGAAAAGTATGTCAACACACACAAACAAGCTTATTACAATGGGCCTTGTGGCTCGGGTGCAATTGTAACACAATGTTACAATTGCCCCCGATACTGCAGCCATGACAAAATCTATTCTAGCTAGCCCAACCTGTATTAGCATAGGATGTTCATGTTCGTTTTTAATCAATAACCTAGGGATAAAATGTATACAAGTTTAAATTCACAGACATCTAAACTTTAGACAGCAGAAGAAAAATACTGTACATCCAAAAAATAAATTTCATACCTCAAAATCAGTTTGTCGTTAACAACTTCTGCTAAAGTTAAAAAATTTTTGCTTCTTTTCCACAGATAGAGAATCCTACTGGGCATGTACAGATTAAGTGTCATCACTCTAGCTTGTTTCTGATTGTAGGAATTGAGTGTGTTACAATCACCCCCTGTTACAATTGCCCCCGGTCTCCCCTACCGCATAACGAGTGTAGTCTCTCTATATAGACGTTTTTAAATCTAACCAAAAAGCAACGAAATTGTCAGACATCCATTAGTGCATGCGAGGAAAACAACTGGAAATACAGCGCTGGTTGTTCTCTCCATACTCGACAACGACGGAATCCAACAACGGTGTGGGTGAAGGTATAATGCGTGTATTAAATTGTATGAAATAATTCTGAAAAAAGCACAAATACGCTAGAGATGGCAAGTACAGCAGCTGCTGCGCTAACAGACAGCAAACACACGGCTAATTGATGACTAACGACAGCAGCGGGAATCCACCTGTCACTCAAAGGTGGACACGCCCTTAATTATGCAGAACTTTAAATATTAATCAACTAAACGGATGAGTTCACAAAAAAATTCACCCCCCTCACAGTTGTTATGAAGGGCAAAATTAGCTGTATAGACCAAAGCCACATAGAGAACCAGGCTTTAAACATGTTTTTTTCTGCTGTAAAGTTGGTAATTTTAACATGGGGGAGATACAGATTTGACTCACTTGTGCAGCCAGCCTCAAGCGGCCAGTCAATGAATTGCAGTTTAACTCACTTCCGTGTTGGTTTCAAGAGAGAGACGGGGAGGTTGCCGCTTGGTCTACACATTAGCATGAAACCAATGACTTGATGACTTGTTGACCAATGACACGAAACCACTAAAACCAACTCAAAACACTGTAGTATACACATTCCAGACCAGTATGTGGCGCTTTAATTCTGCCATAGATACACTAAAAAATGTGAGAAGACGACTTAGAGCAGTGGTTCCCAAACCTGTCCTGGAGGACCACCAACACTGCACGTCTTCTATGTCTCCCTATTCAAACACACCTGATTCAAATCATCAGCTCATTATCACATGGGTTAATGAGCTGATGATTTGAATCTGGTGTGTTTGATAAGGGACACACCAGTGGTTGGTGGTTTGGGAACCACTGACTTAGAGCATGCACATATACCTTGCGCGCTGTACTATACATAGACAGTAAAATAAATACAATAATATTAAAATAATAATATTAGGCACAGACTGTGCCGCACAGTAGCTTTTTCTTTTCTTTTCTTTTCTTTTCTTTTCTTTTCTTTTTTACCAAGAACTTTATTGAACAACCATAAATGGCCTGGTACAAAATAGGGAGTTACGATATTCGATTAGTTAGCGCAGGGGTTCTCGCGGACCACTGCCCTGCATATTGTGTATGTCTCCCTTATTTAACACACCTGATTCAGATCCTCAGCTCGTTAGGATAGACTCGCGATATATCACACGATATTGATATGCGCATCTCGTCAGTAAAGCCGGTTCCTTGATTAGTAGTAAATCTCCTTCACCTGCTTTAAGATTGAGCGGCATTTACTACACAGCACAAACTCCAGAGTTAAATTAACACTCAAGAGTGTTAAAGATAATGAGATAATTAAGTGATTAATTTAGTAATGATTGAGCATTATTGAAGACACCTGAAGAATCACTGAAGGAGAAAATCTCAAATTGTAAGCCACCGTTATGGCGATCATTGGTTGCTTTAGTTGGGCTCTTGACCCTTATATTGTTAACTTTAGATTTTGTTTGGCTGTTTTATCTGAGTTATAACTGGCAAATGAACAAAGAAAATAAGTGATCTGATGGTGTTGGTTATATTATGACAATCATCATTTGAACTTCATGTTTTTGATTTATGTTGTTTGTAACAGCATAACTGTGATTCTGCATAAATATCCAGAATTCTAGATATAATATAAAGGATTTCTTAAAAGTTGTTTTTAAAAAAAAAATCTTTCTTTTAGGCACACACATACTTCAAGATTCAGTCTATGCATCTCAACAATGGTGACAATAATAAAGCATGTTGCAGTGGCTGCTACCAATTACATCTCATTAATGGCTCCCATCATGCATTGCAATATGAATAAATTATGATCTGAATTTTCTATGTAATTTACTTTTCCTAACTGAATATTCTGTTCATCACCATTGTTGAGATGCATAGACTGAATCTTGAAGTATGTGTGTGCCTAAAATAAAGATTTTTTTTTTAGAGAACAACTTTTAAGAAATCCTTTATATTATATCTAAAATTCTTGATATTTATGCAGAATCATAATTATGCTGTAACCAACAAAACAAATCAAAAACATGAAGTTCAAATGATGATTGTCATAATATAACCAACACCATCAGATCATTTTTTTTCTTTGTTCATCTGGCAGTTATAGATACAACAGCCAAACAAAATCTAAAGTTAACAATATAAGGGTCAAGAGCCCAACTAAAGCAACCAATGATCGCCATAACGGTGGCTTACAATTTGAGATTTTCTCCTTCAGTGATTCTTCAGGTGTCTTCAATAATGCTCAATCATCACTAAATGAATCACTTAATTATTTCATTAACTTTAACACTCTTGAGTGTGGACTCATATACAATCGCAGGAGTGTTAATTTAACACTGGAGTTTTTGCTGTGTACAAAGAGCCATAGTTAACTGACAAGCTGAGCCATATCGCATTAATTATCGCTGGTGATACGTCCGTGATATTGATGCGATATGGCTCAGCTTGTCAGTTAACTACGGCTCTTTGTAGTAAATGCCGCTCCATCTGAAAGCAGATGCAGGTGATTTACTACTAATCAAGGAACCGGCTTTCCTGACGAGATGCGCATAACAATATTGTGCGATATATCGCCCAGCCCTATCCTAACGAGAGTCTATCCTAACGAGCTGAGGATCTGAATCAGGTGTGTTAAATAAGGGAGACATACACAATATGCAGGGCAGTGGTCCGCGAGGACTGGAGTTGAGAACCCCTGAGTTAGCGGACTCAGAAAGCTTGCCACAAAGAATCGGCAAAAGAAATTAATGTGTCAAATATAGCAAGGAGACATTTGAATTGTTTATTAATAAACTAGTGTTTTCTGCCTCAGTATTGACTGAAAAGATGAAGTTGACGATGCTGACTCGCCAACTTCGCAGTTTTGTGAATGTCCCACTAAACATTGGACGTCGGATAGATGTGCAGATCATGTTTATTGGGTCCGTCGGTCCATGGTCCATGACCAATTCTGCACATCTATTCGACGTCCAAACTAGGTCCACTATTTGGACGTCCAACCATGACCCAACTTGGACGTCATTTTGACGTTCAACATTTGACCTGGAGTAATGCACTTCATATGGATTAGGCTACATAAGAGAGAGTTATCTGTTTCTTTTCGTTTTGAATTGTTATTCGATGTTGTTTAAAAGTAGACATTTCAAGCTGTCTATTCTGAGTTTCGGTTCATTTATGAGACAAGCTCCAGTTCACGAGCAATGCAAGTTATATTGCGCCGGCGCGTCCATGTCCTGATTATATTGTCTGCTATAGCATATTTGCTTCTTATTTATTAAATCCAGGCAACTGGTTGATGAAACATTGATTAAAATTAAGATACAATTTATACAAAAACGAAATTCACTTTAAAGAAAGGCTTTATACAAAACAAAAGTTGATGTGGTCAAAATTTGGTCTTCCGATATATTGCGATATATTATACTCATGCGGTTCACTTTTCATAATCAACATAGATTCAATTAAAAAATAACATATTATTTAAACATAAATATTAAACTAAATAGATTTTCTTTAATGCCTACAACACGTAGGCCTACACAGAGAAATGTAATGTCGGAGTGGAATTTGAGTAAACGCGGTGTTACACTCTTAGAACAGATGTGTTAAAAAAAACACATAATGTGTTAAATGTTAACACATGTGCTGAATCAGCTCAGGGACAACACATAATGTGTCAAATTTGACACAACTTATGTGTCCCTTTCTTTAACACATCTATTGTGTCAACTAGGTCAACACAAAGATGTTATTTTTACACAAAGATGTGTTTACATGTGTTTTTATGGATTAATGTGGAATTAAAAATGTACACTCTAAAAAGAGATGTGTTGTGACAGTTTTAACACATATAGTGAGTGTGCTCAGGGACAACACATGTTGTGTCAAATTTAACACAATAAATGTACAAGTCATTTTAACACACACATTGTGTCATTTTAAAAAATAAAGCGAAAGGGCCAGATGCAAAAATATTAACCGTTTAATCAATAGTCGAGTACAGAATGCATGTGCACACACAGGACAAGACAATGTCTCAAGCTCAATGACTGGACAGACTCACTGTACTGGACATTATTCAGATATTCATGCTTCAACCCATAATTGATAATGCTGCTTTTGACAAAAGTTCATGAGAGATAACAGTTAACAGAGTTTGCATTTTGAATTTAATTAAAATGTAGCGACTGACAAAATATTGTATATAAATAACCTGTATTTACACTGGCCTGTTTGTTTGAGAACATAGCAAACACTTTATACCATTCACAGTGATGGTGAGTGTCAGCACACTCTTATAAAATGATGAGTTGAAAACAACACAACCTGTAAAGAGAGATGTGTTAACTATTACACATGTTGTGTATATTTTAACACATGTGCTGAATCAGCTCAGGGACAACACATGTTATGTAGATTTTAACACATGTAATGTGTGTGCTCAGGACAACACATGTTGTGTAGATTTTAACACATGTTGTGTAGATTTTAACACATGTAGTGTGTGTGCTCATTGACAACACATGTTGTGTCAAATTTAACACACAACCTGTGTTATATCTTAACACACCTCTGTGTTTATAAGGACTAAACATTTTGTATTACCTTTAACATTTTGTATTCCTCTTACACAGAAGTGTGTTGAAAACTTTTACACACTAATGTGTTATAGTTACACAACTTGTGTCAGATATGTGTCACATGTGACTGTAGGTGTGTATTTGCCAGAGTTACTTCCTGTGCTTTTACAACTGAGTGTTTGGATGAACACTGAAACGTATTGTTAACTTGTGTTTATGTAGTCCAGTGACGTTTAATAAAGAGTTTGTTTGAACATTTGGATGGTTTAGACATCATGAATCTACATAGACAAGCTCTTTTTGAGAATTAACTGAGCTTTAGATGTTGATGTTACATTGAATGTTTTATTTGAAGTCACCGGAATTGTGATTAATGGCTCCTTTATTTGAGCTCTTGACCCTTTTCTCTTCTTTTAGTGTTTCTCTGGCTGCTTTAACAGTATTTTAATATATTAAAGATTGTTATGGTGAGAGAAAATGTGATCAGATGTTACTTGATGATGGCATAATCAGCAAGTGCTGATCTGATCGAGTATATGGATGGTGCACATTTATTATGTTATGTGCTGTTAGTTATAACAATCTTGTGACACTACACCATGCTATCCAGTAGTGCAGAATAAGAATAAAAAAGTTTTCTGATAATTTTAATCTGCAGCAGAAAGTAGTCAAACACAGACCTTAAGAATCAGCGTATGAATCTCAACAATGGTGACAAAAGAAAAGCTTCATGCCGCAATGCATGCTGGGAGTCATGGATGAGATTTGTACTATGGTGGCACCCAGAATGCACTGCAGCATGAAGCTTTTCATTTGTCACCATTGTTGAGATTCATACGCTGATTCTTGAAGTCTGTTCGATACCTTAGACTAGTGTTGTCACGGTACCAAAATGTCAGTATTCGGTACCAATACCAGTGAAAATCCACGGTTCTCGGTACCAATTTCGGTACCCAAGCTTAATTTAGATTAAATTTACATATATTAAAGTGTATATCATGGTTACAAAGATGGAAACTGTATTAAAAACACTTTACAAAAAGGTTCTATTTGATAGATGACATTAGATAAAATGACCTAACAATAAACAATTTGTTTAGTTTATAATGTATAATATTAAACTGTAGCAATTATTCTCCTTGGGGTTAATTTAAAAATGTACTAATACATTTTTAAAATCAAAAGTTGTTTCTGTTAACATAATTTAATGCACAATGAATGAAGTGTAAAAACATGAACAATCAAGTGTTTGTATTAAATAACATTAACAAACATTAAAATTGTAGAAATATATTATTCACTCAATGTGTTGATGTTAGATAATGCATTAATGTTAATGAAAGGTATCTTATTGTAGCGTTACCAAACTATACAGGAGATAAAGCATGTTTTACTTGACTTAACTGTACTTTTATTTAATCCAAAACTGCCATCAATTCTTTGCTGATATTTCCTGTGCAGTTCGCCCTGCTTTCTCCTTCCTCAAGCGCTCGCTCTTGCGTGTCTCCGCTATGCAACCATGAACAGTGGCGCGTCTGGAAAAACAAGCTCGCACGTCACTTCTATTATGAGCGCGCTTGCCGCGCGCCTACATTTGAAATTTGCACGCGCAAAAAACGCGCTATGTGAACGGCCCTTTATGGCAACGTGACATTAGCCTAATTCAAAATATATCCATATGTGGCTCTTTCCTCCTTTCGTGTCAACAAGTGGATTCAGAGCCGCTGCATTAGCAGCGCCGGTTGCCATGTCTCAGTGTTTTTATAACGAGGACGCAACTGTGACAGCGCATCATTAACCCAGTACTCGGTACCTAGAAAAGCTGGTACCGTAACCGTTTAATTTTTTTAGTACCGACTTGGTACCGAAGTACCGAGTTTTTTGACAACACTACCTTAGACCAGTGTTTCCCAACCCTGTTCCTGGTGGCACACCAACACTGCACGTATTCTTGTCTCCCTAATCAAACACACCTGATTGAACTAATTAGCTCATAATCACATGGGTTAATGAGCTCATTAGTTGAATCAGGTGTGTTTGATTAGGGAGACAAAGAATACGTGCAGTGTTGGTGTGCCGCCAGGAATAGGGTTGGGAAACACTGCCTTAGACTGTGAGGCTCTTTATGAACTGTTTTTAAAATTAATTTAAAGTTAATTGCAATATGATTATCTTTTTAAAAATCATCTTTTAAATCTTGCTGAGCTTAATAATCTTACACATCCATGATGATAATATTATCATCTGAGCATATTATTCCAAAGATTATTTCTGCTATTTCATATGTGTATAACTAAACACACATTTATAGCAATCAGAGAAAACTAATATTAAAGAGTCAAGTGTCAAGAGCCCAATTAAAGCTGACACTAATCACGATTCTGGTGACTTTAAATGAAACATTCAATGAATCGTCAACACCAAAACCTGTTAATTCTCAATAAGAGCTTCTGACAGAAATAAAGTTAATCTGGTTATTAATAACAAGTGAAAGCAGCATTTGAAAAAGACATTGAAAAAGAGGCATGATGTGATTGGCTGCAAAAACAAAACAAAAAAAACCTTAAACTTTAAAGCTGCAGTCCGTAGCATTTTCCCTTTTTGTCGCGATCTCTGTTCGAAATCTGTAACTGCAGTGATTCGCGGAATTATAATCTTTACGTGGGTTGTAAATCGGCATGAAACAGCGCGGATGAACACAGTGTTTTGAGGCGAGTGCTGCTGTCAATCACCGCGCTGTGTGGAGACTGTCATTCAGAATCACAGATTCACTTTTTGAAAGTTTGACTAACATAAGAATTCTCACCGGAAAATTTCTTCTGAACAAGTAAGTAACATCCATTTTTGTTCTGATCAACTAAGGGGGAAAAAGCATTCGACATGAAAAGCGATCGTTAGATTTAATCAGCGCGATTTACAGCAAACGTGCAAATCATAGCCTACTTTGTTCTCAAATTGTTCATGTTAACAACATCAGCATTGCGTGACTAACGTTATTTAATGTGTTTTATGATTACCTGTGTAGTTCAGAATTCATATTCTCCATAATAGCTAAACGAGAAAGGCACAACAAAGGAAACTCCATAACTGTGTGAATTAAGAAAACGTACTGTTACACGATTGAACTATTGAAATGTCTTACTTTTTCAGCAGAAAAAAAGCCGTCTCTTCTTCCGTTTCAAACCCCTTCAAAACACAGAGTTCACGCACCTTTCAAAAGCCCCACCGTTGTGTATCCTTGTGTTCGCATGAGACGGTTTCTTTCTCTTTCCACCTTAAATCCGAAGTACGAAGTCTTTTGGGTTTTATAAGTGGTTAATCTCCAGTTGACACTGATGATTGTTGTTTGGATCTTTCTGGATCCGCCATAAGTGTAATCATGTAAAGTGCTGCGAGAAAAGCCCATCTCTACATCTCCTCAGGCGCAGCCGGCTAGCCGAAACTCCTTCTTTATGTGTACGGATGTGACGTAATGACGCAAAGACATGCTCGAATTTCCCGCGAAAACCCACCAGTACCACTGGAATTAAAATCATTATTACAAGCTAACCGTTTTGAATCTAGCTATGGCAGAAGTTAATAATATAAGGGTCTAGTCTGGGTTTCCCCATGCTGCCTTCCCGCAGCGCGATTTTATTCACGCTGAAAGGCAGTATGGATACCATGGCCCAGATTTTCGCCTCATTTAGGGAACCAATCACAGAACGGGATCACAGAACGGGAAGGGAGCAGCAATACGATGACGACATATGTTGGCAGGCACATTTGATGGGGATGGCTGACGCGAAACAGTCGTTCCGAAGCTTTGCGAGATCCCGAAGCGCAGATGATTCGAAACACTGATTCGAAGCGTGATTCAAAACACCCCTGTCACGTGACTATAGCCAAACGAAGCCTCAAAGTGTTTCACAAAGTGTTTCATCAGGTGTTATCCGCCGAATCAGCGTTTGATTGACACACGGTCGGACACAGACCAAACAATCGCACATCTGTATAAAAGTGAAATCAACGCATATTGACCTCGTGGGTTTTTGTGAGAGGAGTTTGATTTTGAGATAGCGGATTTTTGGTGATATAGTGACATTTATAGTGCTATTTGTTTAGTTATATTTAGGCTTACAGTTAAATTTACTCAACACATTGACTGATGAGAGATACAGAGTATACGTATAGTGATACATTAATCGATACATAGATATAAATATATATAGACAGCTAGATTAATAGATAGATATAGATAGATTAAAGATAGGCTACATGTATTAAATACATAGATAGATTATAGATACATACATAGATTATAGTTCTAAATACATAGATAGATTGTAGATACATCTAATTACATAGATAGTTTAGAGATACATATAGATTTGGATAGATAGATAAAATGGAGGCTCTCCAAGAGATGCCGTACATCTGTGGTGTGGGAGCATTTCCATTTAGAAACCCCAAATAAAGTGAGATGTGTGTATTGTGATCGGCAGCTCGCCTACTTTTCGCCTACTCGCGAACTTTTTAAGACTCGTATCCATCAAACCCAGATGATACACAATGCTAAAGCTGATGCCACAGTGGAAGTGAAAAAATACATCAACGATGCGTATTCGCCCAGAACTCATGATCCACTAACTTGGAAAGAGAGAGCAGTAATATTTCCTCGTTTGTATGTCCTAGCTAAAAAACATCTTTGCATCCCAGCAACAAGTGTCCCTTTGTGAGAGGATTTTTTTTAAAGGCTGGAGAAATTATCTGTAAAAAAAAAAGTAGGCTTCCACAGCAGAGAAATTAATATTTTTGAATAAAAATATGTAAAAAAGTGAGACATTGTGGCTTGATTTATTTTATTAAGATTCATTTTGCAGGAGCAAATTAACATTATGCACAGTAAGAAGCCTTTAGGTTACAAGATTCACATATTAGAAAAGTACAATAATAATAAAAAAAAAAAATTCATGGCTCGTCAAGGTTGTTTTCAGATCAACACCTGCAAGTGACCACTAGATATCATCGTTGAGACGGGTGTCAGATTGCTTTGAAGCCTCGAAACAATATGAACCATTTGGTTCAACTGTTTCATTGCTTCACAAAGCCTCGATCTGCCCATCACTAGCATTTGATAGACATTCTTAGCACCCAATAAAACCACGCCTCAAATTCGAGAAAATGTACATGTGGTTCCCAGACCCAAGTCTCAACGAGAATTGGATCTGGCGTTAGCCAGGCTAATAAGAGTCAAGAGCCCGACTAAAGCAACCAATGATCGCCATAATGGTGGCTTACAATTTGAGATTTTCTCCTTCAGTGATTCTTCAGGTGTCTTCAATAATGCTCAATCATCACTAAATTAATCACTTAATTATCTCATTAACTTCAACACTCTTGAGTGTGGACTCATATACATTCGCAAGAGTGTTAATTTAACACAGGAGTTTTTGCTGTGTACAAAGAGGGGTAGTTAACTGACAAGCTGAGCCATATCGCATTAATTATCGCTGGCGATACGTCCGCGATATTGATGTGATATGGCTCAGCTTGTCTGTTAACTACGGCTCTTTGTAGTAAATGCCGCTCCATCTGAAAGCAGGTGAAGGCGATTTACTACTAATCAAGGAACCAGCTTTACTGACGAGATGCGCATAACAATATTGTGCGATTAATCGTGCAGCCCTAAACTGGACCTTATCTGAGCCACAAAATCTGTGTATATTAAATATGAAGTAAGTTTAGCCATAATAAGCCTGTTAACAAGCAGAATGACTGAAGGAAAGAAGAGAACAGAAAAAGAGACGAGCAGAAACACAAGAACTACAACTGACTTCAGACACAGTCTTAGATGAAATCCACTGAGGAGAAAAAAGAAATTAAATCTGTAAAGATCTCAGCAGAGGAGGAATAAACAACTCCACAAACAGCATTACCAGCTTCACTTATTACTAACCAGACTAACTTTATTTCTGTCAGACTTCTACACAAGTTTTTATTGAGAATTAACAAAGGTTTAACTGTTTTTAAACCTGTTTAAAACTGTTTAAAACGGTTTCATTTGAAGTCGCCATACCAGAGATTAGCGTTTCCATTAGTTGGTCTCTTAACTCTTATTATGTCTTTTTTGGCTGCTATGACAGTGTGTGAGTCAAGCACATTTGCAGCAGCAAAAAGAAGCTAAAGTAAAATGAGATCAGATAATGATGTTATTTGTTGATGGTTTTAAAGTCATCATGAAATAGACTGATTCACTGATTTCTATTGAATCTAACAATTCTGTTGTTCCAATAATATATTCATATCACAACCCCTGTTACTGCAGCACGAGATTCAGCAATATTACAACAATCAGTTAGAAGATTTTAACAAAAACGAGCACAAAAAACTAATCTACCATGACACTCACAGATATCAAAAATCAGCATATGAATCTCAACAATGGTGACAATCAAAAATATTTAGGTAAACATCAATTCAGAACAGCACTGGAAAGCTCACAACAAAAACAACAGTAACAAATAAAAGCAAATATTTTGAATTAAACAAATGAATAGGATAATTTAGCTGCATAATTTATTCATGTTGCAATGCATGCTGGGAGTTTTGTACTATGCTGGTGCCCAGCATGCATTGTAGCAAGGTACTTTTGATTGTCACCATTGTTGAGATTCATTCGCAGATTGTTGATGTCTGTGTGTCATGGTAGATTAAATTTTTGTTCAAATTTTATAACTGATTGATGTAATATTGCCAGACCTTACACAGCAAAAACACAGGGTTTAAGATATGAATATATTAATGGAACAACACAATTGTTATATTCAGAAGACATCAGTAAATCAGTCTATTTGATGATGATTTTAAAATCATCAACAGGAAAACCTTTATCACCTGATCTCATTTCACTTTAGCTTTCTTTGCTGCTGCGAAAGTGTTTAACACACACACTGGCACAGAATCCAAAAAAGACAAAAGACATAGTAAGCGAGTTAGGAGACCAACTAATGGAAACGCTGATCACTGTTATGGTAATGAAAGAGTTAAAACCATGTTAATTCTGAATAACACTTGTGTAGAAGTCTGACAGATATAAAGTCAGTCTGGTTAGTAATAAGTGAAGCTGTTTACGCTGTGCCGACACAATGTTGCTATGCGGTAATTACCCAGCAGGCACAGGATATAGACCACAACGTCAGTCAGACGTTGGATTTTGGTTGAAAATGAAAGTTGGGTTGACGTCTAAATCCAATGTTTGTTTGACGTCAAGCTCCAACGTTGGGCAAGCAGTCATAGTATTTTGGTTGGAATAAACCAAACAAAAAGGTGAAATGCATGGCCGTACACTTATTACTAGCTTAACTTAAAACTAACCAGATTTACTTGATTTAATTTCCGGTTTAATGAAATCATATTTTGTATTTTAAAGTCACCATGGTGGTGGTTAGCGTTTGCTTTAGTTGTGCTCTTGACCTTTGACACTTTATTATTAAATGTTCTCTGGCTGCTTCAAGAGTGTGTTTATAAAGCACAATTGTTGAAGCTAAGAAAAGCCATGAGATCAGGTGGTGTTGGCTGTTTATTGATGATGATGATATCATCATGTATTTGCTTGAATCCCTGATCTTATTCAGTGTCTAATGCTTTGATTAAAAAAAAATTTTTTACTATTGGATTTAGTACTGTTTTATTCAAAATAGAAATTTGATTATACAGCATTGCTGTTAATCAAATAATATACTTGTTTTTTGAATACTATTAAGTGCACAAAAACCTTTAATTTATGGTATTACTGGGACGCACACAGACATCAAGAAACAGCATATGAACCTCAACAATGGTGACAATCAAACAAAATATCCAGATAATCAGATCAACTCTGAGCATAAAACAAGCTACAAAAAAATCCAGCTGCATAATTTATTCATGCCACAATGCAAGCTGGGAGATATGGGTGAGTTTTGATTGGTGGTACCCAGCATGCACTGCAGCATGAAGCATTTCATTAATTGTCACCATTGTTGAGAGTCATACACTGATTATTGATGTCTAAGTAATTATGCAGAGGAAAAAGTTGAATGCACTAAATGTTTGTAAAATCCTTTATATTATTTGATAAAACGGCATTGCTCTCATGCTATAAAATTAAAAGGCTTCAGTCATAAAACCACATTAAAAACACAAATTCAACATAATCTAAACATTAGACACTAACATCAGGAATTCAGGCTTCATCATGAATAAACAGCCAACATCACCTGATCTCATGGCTTATTTGCCACAATAAGTGTGCTTTATAAACACACAATTAAAGCAGCAGAGAAAATTTTATAATAAAAAGTCAAGGGGCAGGAGTCCAACTAAAGCAAACACTAACCACTATAATGGTGACTTTAAAATACAACTATTAATTTCATTAAACCGGAAATGAAATAAAGTATATCTGGTTAGTAATAAGTGAAGCTGGTAATGCTGTTTGAGTTGTTTAATCCTCCTCTGCTGAGATCTTCACAGATTTAATGTGCTGCCATGCATGTCACATTTTTTTGCGGTGCTTATTCCAACCAAAATTCAACATCTGTCTGACGTTGGAGCTTGACGTCAAACAAACGTTGGGTTTAGACGTCAACCTGATTTTCATTTTCAACCAAAATATGACGTCTGACTGACGTTGGATTAGTTGGAGGCCAACGTCTTCCTGACGTCACATTGACGTACTGTGCCTGGTGGGTAGCAGAACGCTCACTTAATTCTTGCTGAGAAGGAGAAAAAAACCTTTTAATCCTATATATTCTATAAATAACCACGTGAGAAATGTATTAACATGTATCTAATTTTCCCATCTCATGATTTTCCTTTTATGTGGTTTGGCTTGTCTTCATTTTCTCTTCTAAAAGCTTTTGGATTAATGTTTTAGACTTGCATACTATTAACCAAAATCATATGTGTGGCATGTTTAGTCTCTATAAACTCCAATCTTTGTCCCCCATTTGTTAATTCACATTACATTTTTCTAACTTTGTAATGCATTAGTATTATAATAATCTTAAAAATTCTTTTCTAAAAATCCAATCAAATTATATATTCAAATGTCTTGCTGGAGAGTTGGAAAATCTCCCTCCAAAGGGACAACTTCATATTGGCTCACACACCTCCAGAGGGTGGGACATCTTCACGCTTTAAAAATCCCTGATCACAAGATCACACCTCTTAGTCCCTTTCTGAAATCCTAATGAAGATGATGCTGAACTAGAAGTCCCCCACAGACCCCAAGTTTGTGCCAGGCTGCGGCCTCGTCTTTCCATTCACCAAAGATCCTCTGACTCACACTGGTTCTCTCTCATCAAGACCATAACAGCAAATATCAACTGGAGCCTCAACAAATTGCATCAGGAAAGTTTAATTCCAATGGGCGAGACATGCAAGTATCAAACCTAGTCTCATTATTTGATACATTAAGTATCCTTACCCTTTTTAAGAAGGGCGTGTTAGAACTAAACTGATGGTTTGCTCAGGCTGTTGATCTGCTTAACTTCAAACAATGCCATAACTTGCTTTCCTGTATTCTGCTTCAGCTCTCTTTCCCTTGGTAAACTGCATGTGTGTGTAACCCCTCCACCCGGGTCCCACTCGACCCGCTCCGAGCGGGCCTCGAACCCGGGTCTCCGGCATGAGAGTCAGGCGCTCTAACAAGGAGGCTAAAGGCTGCAGCCCCTAGCATCTGTCGCTAGAGCGCCTTTTGAGATCAGAGGAGTGAGGTTTACTCGCACAGCAACTACTAGCTGGCCTCCGTTACATATGTAGAGTAGTTTAAGTGTTTAGTCTAGTTAATAAAGTCTTGCTCATGTCACACGTAAAGTTGTTCAAGTCTACAGCTCATATCTGGAGTCCCTAATCATAGACTTTGACAACTTGCTCTTAGTAGTACAGTAAAGTAAGAAAGACATTTCACATGCCCCGGAAATCTACATTTTCATAATCAATTATAACAAGTTATGATTGATTATTCATATTTCTTGGAGCTAAATTGCACTTTTCTTTTAGGAAAAACAACACCAAAAAAGACAGACAAGTCAACACAGAACGCTTGCTGAAGAGACGAACACTGTTATGTGCCGCGTCCCTTTGTAGCTTCCGCTTACACCATCACATGTGATGTCATGATGCAACACCAATCGAGATTGGACGTGTTCAGACGCGATCACGCTGTGATCCTCAAAGTGTCGTTTTGGACCTAGCGCAAGTTCCCTCGGATGGGAACCCGAACAAGCCAGTGATCATCATACATTTTAGTAAAAAAAAAAAAGAAGAAAATCTGATTTGATAATTTGATAGTAAGATGTTTGTGTTTTATGGGGGAAATACAGCTGCATACCACCCCAAATAATATCCATATGAACCATAGAAAGATACATTAGTAATGTCTATTCTGCCTATCTTACAATATTTTCAAGTCCTGAATGAATTCAGTTGTTGGCCATTGAATAACTCTAGTAAAAATGGCTAGATTTGCTGATTTATTAATATAAAACGCATGTGTTTTATATTCTGTTTATGTGTGCTTTATTCCAGGGTGGTGTAGAGGGCAAAGATGGCGATGCCGATGCCTCTCTGACGGCCTTTGTTGTGATTGCCATGCAAGAGGGCAGAGAGATCTGTGCTAGATCAGTTAATGTAAGTACAGCTCTTCCATGGTTTTGTTCATTAGAACATTAAATTCTAGATTAACAGTTGATTTTCTTCTCTCTTGGGTTTAACCTCTTCCACTGTTTTGTTCACCAAAAAACATAAAAAATTTCCTACTCTTCCTCTTTATTTAAACAAACTTTATAGAGTCTGCATGAAAGTATCAGGAAGGCTGTTGCATTCTTAGAAGTTCGACTTCCACAACTAACCAATCCTTACGCTGTTGCGTTGACGTCCTACGCCATGGCCAATGCTGGAAAACTCAATAAAGGCATCTTGATGAGACATTCCACCCAAGGAGAGGGTCAGTAACACCAACAAGTCATCAATGTGTTGTGCTTCGTATAACATGGAACAATAAAATAAACTAGAGTGGAAATTGTAAGTTTTGTGGTGTTATAATCAGGGTATCTTCCGTTCATTCATTTTTTTATTTGATTTTGAAAGTACAAAAATGAGAAAACAGCTCCTTTTTCGTTTTTTAATTTTTCCCAAAAAACGAAAAACAAGAATTCAGAATAAGAGTCCTCCGCTGCTGCAGTTGATGAGACGATTCTTATCTTGTTTATTGCAACTACATTTAATCTGTTTTTCATCAAACAACCAGACTAACGAATGGCTCGGCACAACCCAATCCGTGTATCATTCGTTCAGTCGATTTTTAATTTAATATTGAAATTAGAAAAATGAGAAAACGGTTCCTTTTTCGTTTTTTCATGTTTACCAAAAAACGGAAAAACAAGATTTCAGCTTGATTTTTCGTTTTTCGTTCTGAGGTAGAAAAATGAATAAACAGCTGGAATATTCGATTTCCACACGTGGGCGGGAATGAAACGCCCCTTTCCTCTGATTTGTCATCAGTTCTTCCTCAGTTCCGCACAGCAGAATAAGAGTCCTCCGCTCAGCTAATGTGAACGCGTTTATTGCAACTATATTTCATCTTTTTCTCATCAAACAACCAGACTAATGGCTTGACACAACCTGTACAGGGGAATAGACTAGAAAGGGCATTCTTCTGTGTAGATATAAATTCACCTACGCTTTGCATCAGCTCGGTACGCAGGGTAAATGACGGCTGCTATAGCCTGCATGGTGGTCACCCTCGCCCAGTAAAAAAAATGTAAAAAAAAAACTGTAATGTCAATTCAGAAAACAACTAGACTGAAAAAGTAGCCACGGCACATATAATAAAAATAGCATATAAAACTATTATTGTGCCCTTTATTATAAACAAATTTTAGCCTATTTTAAACGCCAAGCCTAAACGAATTTATTTGAATCTAAACTGAAACTGTACCGACGTTGGTTTTGTGCATCTCTCACTCGGTCCAAAGTTTCCATATTTGTAATGTAACATTTGGATGCTAACTATTAATGTAAAGAATTAAGGCTTTTCGTACTTCAGTCGAGTCCCAATATACACTTTTGCTAAATCAGCATTTTTCACAGCAAGGGAGATGAGTTTGGAATAACAGCAAGTAGGCGGTGACTGACATGCAGCACTGCCTTTATTGTGTACTAGCCTACACAACAGACCAATTACTGTAAATTAAGCAGAATAACGTTGTATATGTTTGGTTGACTGTTTTATCTAAATAATGAACAGGCTGCGATGTCAAGTTAGCAATGCCAGAAGTGAACTCATAATATGTGTGAGCGAGCGATGCGCCGACACCATCACTTGGATTTATTGCTCAGGGAAAATAACTTAATACTCTGTTGTTTACTCTGTCACTCGAAACAGTAACACACACACACACACACACACACACACACACACACACACACACACACACACACACACACACACACACACACACACACACACACACACACACACACACACACACACACACACACATATATATATATATATATGTGTGTGTGTGTGTGTGTGTGTGTGTGTGTGTACATTCAAAATGACTACAAATTGTCATGCCTTTGAAAAATAAAGAAAACAACATGATGCGCTGCTTTAGCGCGTCTCCGTCTCCTTGAACATCTTTCTGACGCACACCAAAAATGAACCAAAATAGCCTACAGCGAATAGCCTTCTTGTCTAAATAATTAAATATTTAGATTATTTGAAGTAAAATTATGTATAGGCCTATATATATATATATATATTAGTTTCTTATGAATAAATCACATCGTGCTTCATGATAAAAAAATACGTGACTTTACAGTCCGTAAAATAGGAACAATACAAATTATTTCACGGACCCTGGCATTTGAGAACTCCTGGGCTGCGTTTCCCAAAAGCATCGTAAGCTTTAGTTGATTGTAAAAACGATCGTACGACTGATCTTAATATTATGGTCTGTTTCCCAAAAGCATCGTACACAGCAAAATCCCCAGTGTTAAATTAACACTCTGAGTGTGGACTCATATAAACACCGAAGCAGTGTTAAAGTAACACTGAAGCAGTGTTAAAGTTAATGAGATAATTAAGTGAATAATTGAGTGATGATTGAGCATTATTGAAGACACCTGATGTTAACAAGCAGAATCACTGAAGGAGAAAACCGTAATTTTAAGTCACCATTGTGGAGATCTGTGTGTGTTTTAGTTGGGCTCTTGACCCTCACATTATTAACTTTAGATTTTGTTTGGCTACTATATGTGAGTTATAAAAGCCAGATGAACATATAGAAAAGGTGATCTGATGGTATTGGTTGTGTTTTTACATAATCATTATTTCACAATCATTTGATCTGAATTACTAAACTCATATAGAGCCCAAATTAGGTTTCCTATATCCATTATAGCAGCATATTTTTAAGCAACATTTACAAAGTAAACCAAATAATTTTTTATACACGTCTCACATACAAAAAAAAAAACATATTATTTATTTATTTTTTTTATTACATTTTTGGACACAAAGACATCATGAATCAGCCAGTGAATCTCAACAATGGTGACAATTATAAAGCATGTTGCAGTGCATTCTGGGTGCCACCAATCAAAACTCATTCATGGCTCCCATCATGCATTGCTGCATGAATAAATAATGAGCTTATGTTCAGAGGTGATCTGTTTGTCACCATTGCTGAGATTCATACGCTAATTCTTGATGTCTGTGTGTGCCAAAATAAATAATTTTTCAAGGCTTTTTTTTTTTTTTGATCATTAGGTTTCATTGAAAAGGCTAAAAATATGATGCCATACATGGACAGTGATGCCATAACTAATAAAGTAAACCTAACTCAGAAGTTGGGCTATATTTGTGTTTAGCGATTCAGGTCAAATGATCTTGAAACAATGATTATGTCAAAACACAACCAACACCCATGAGATTACCTTTTCTATATGTTCATCTGACTGTTATAACTCACGTACAGCAGTCAAACTAAATCTAAAGTTAATAATGTGAGGGTCAAGAGCCCAACTAAAACACACACAGATCTCCACAATGGTGACTTAAAATTACGGTTTTCTCCTTCAGTGATTCTGCTTGTTAACATCAGGTGTCTTCAATGATGCTCAATCATCACTCAATTATTCACTTAATTATCTCATTAACTTTAACACTGCTTCAGTGTTACTTTAACACTGCTTCAGTGTTTATATGAGTCCACACTCAGAGTGTTAATTTAACACTGGGGATTTTGCTGTGTAACTTAAGTAGCACTTGAAAATCTTCGTAGAACTACGAGTGCTCTGGAGTAATCGTAAATCCCCAAGTGCATCGTAAGAAGACAGATTTATGAGGTCACCTGCAGGACAACAGATTACACTTTTATCTAACAGATTACACTGCAACGTGAGTATAATATATACGTCTTGATTGTACTTTATTGTACACTTTGTTGTACTCGTGTTCTGTTTAAATTAATAAATTAAATAATTAAAAAGGGAAGAAAAAATAGAAATACATTAATTTAAATGAAAAAAAAATCAAAAAATAAGTAATCTGGGAAATATGCTTTAAAGACCGGGCAAAATAGGGATGAATAAAAAAAAAATCTGTCAATGACTTGCTGACGTGCACGAAAACCAGCTATGTATTGGGCATTTCTTGCAGACCTTATTCCCTGATCTCTGAACACGGTTGCAGTTAGTTTGCAATGTGACAATGTCCTTCCAGATGTTTTGTTTTTCCTTATTTGTATGTCCTTCAAATCTGTTAAAAATAAAATCTTTGTTTCCCTCTATCTCCTCTAGAAGGACATTAATTGTATCTTTTTGAAAGGTATCTTCTCTTGTTTTTTTGCTTTTGTTCAGCATTTTGTCAGCCTGTATAGATGTTTTATATCCATACAGACTTGTCTTGATTTCTAATCCACAACAAATGACGATTATTAGGTTAAACGTTCAGAATACGATTCCATATAAGGTTATATTTCAGCACTTCGCGAATGGACAGCGACGCTTAAGTAGCACGTAGTTCATGCGCGTTCATGTTAAGTGCATTTTTGGGAAACGCGCGTGGAATTGCTGCGAGCGTTCGTAACCTTGCACGTAGAGAGCGCTCTTAAGAGCTAAGATACATCGTTATCGGGAAACCCCTGGTTGTTTGATGAGAAAAAGATGAAATATAGTTGCAATAAACGAGTTAAGAATCCGCACATCAGCTGCAGCAGCGGAGGACTCTTATTCTGCTGTGCGGAACTGAGGAAGAACTGATGACAAATCAGAGGAAAGGGGCGTTTCATTCCCGCCCACGTGTGAAAATCGAATATTCCAGCTGTTTATTCATTTTTCTACCCCAGAACGAAAAACGAAAAATCTAGCTGAAATCTTGTTTTTTCGTTTTTTGGTAAAAATGAAAAAACGAAAAAAGAACCGTTTTCTCATTTTTCTAATTTCAATATTAAATTAAAAATCGACTGAACGAATGATACACGGATTCAACCCGTACATGGAAAAAGCCTAGACAGGGCTTTCTTCTGTAGATATAAATTCACGCTATATAGGCCTATGCATCAGCTTGGTATGGCAGGGTAAATGACGGCTGTTAGCATTGTCTCCCTCGTAAATTTAATATTTTAAACACTAATACAAAAAGGAAAGAATAATGCATTGACTAGCCTATATAATAGGCCTAACATTAACGCACAAACTGTCATTCAGACTGACTATCTAACAACTAGACAACAGAGAACAACAGAGATTAAAATACACTAAGTTTTATCATGTAAGCCTTGTGTTTTATCAAAATGTATTAGCCGTATCTAAAGAATGCGCGCTTGTGCGCGGCGCACTGGGTCAAGTTGAGAGTTAGGCTGTGTGTCTACCATAGCGTTTTTTCACGCGGCTGGCTTGTTTTTTCAATTGTTTTTAATGGGAGTGCCGCGTTTTTAGAACGCCATGAGCGTAACAAGGCGCTAAGGCTGTGTGTCCACCAAAGTATTATTATCTAGCTGAAAACGCTAGACGCTCTGCTGAAAACACCTAGCTGTGGGCGCTTGAGAGCGTTTCGGCAGCGCCGTTTTTTTCAGTTGAGGCGCTTCGTTGCTATGATACAGAATATCCACAGCACAGTTTACTTGTAACTGATTTCGCAGATAATTTGTTTCATACTAAAAAAATATTTTTCATCCATTTTGTTCGGTTAGCTCTGCTGGTTGATGTCGTTGTACAGAAAGAATGTTTTGACAGTTGGTCAATGTGGTTTTAGTCCCGCCCCTCCTCCACTGTGATTGGATGGCTGGGTAAAAAGTGACAGTGATGAGCGCTGCGTTTTACCCAAAGTTGAACATTCTTCAACTCTCGGCGACCAGTAAAAAACGCCGGACGCTCAGCGCTTCAGCGTGAAAAAAACGCTCAGCGCCTCGTTACGCTCATGGCGTTCTAAAAACGTAGCGCTCCCATTGAAAACAATTGAAAAAACAAGCCAGCCGCGTGAAAAAAACGCTTTGGTGGATACACGGCCTAAGCGTTTTTTTCACGCTGAAGCGCTGAGCGTTTTTTACTGGTAGCCGAGAGTTGAAGAATGTTCAACTTTGGACGGAATGGACGGAAAATACCCTGATTTTTTATGATAGCTGCTTGTCTGTATCAATAACAGTAATAGAATGAAATATGTGGTCTGCACTCAAAAAAATTATGTGTTGGCTTTACTTAACTTTTTTTTGTAAACAGGCACCACCGGTTCCACATAACTATGTTTCGTTAAACAAACATAATATGTTCATGTAACTTCAACATCATAGAATTTGATCATTTTAAGCGACCCAATTAAACTCTGAGCTAATGAGTTAATTAAGTGAATAACTGAGTGATGATTGAGCATTATTGAAGACACCTGATGTTAACAAGCAGAATCACTGAAGGAGAAAACCAGAATTTTTAAGTCACCATTATGGAGATAAGTATTTGTTTTAGTTGGGCTCTTGACCATTAACTCATTAAGTTTAGATTTTGTTTGGTTGCTGTACATGAGTTTTAACAGCCGGATGAACAATAAACTATGGAGATCTGATGGTGTTGGTTGTGTTTTAACGTAATCAGTATTTCACAATCATTTGACCCCAATCACTGAACTCATATTGAACCTAATTTCTGAGTTAAGTTTACCTTACTGTCATTGATCATACTATTTTTAGCCTTTTCAATGAAATTCAAATGAACAAATCAAGAAATAAAAAATTAATTTCTTAAAAAATATTTTGAGTAGGCACACACAGACATCAGGAATCAACATATGAATCTCAGCAATGGTGACAAACAGATCATAAGCTCATTATTTATTCATGCAACAATGCATGATGGGAGCCATGAATGAGTTTTGATTGGTGGCACCCAGAATGCACTGCAACATGCTTTTTTTTAATTGTCACCATTGTTGAGATTCACAGGCTGATTCTTGATGTCTGTGTGTACCTACTCAAAACATTTTTTAGGAAGTTTCTTTTTTATTTATTGATTTGATCATTTGAATTTCATGAAGTCTAAAAATAGTATGCTCTACAATGACAGTGCTGCTATTATCCTTAAGGTGAAGTTAACTCAGAAATTCGGTTTAATATAAGTTCAGTGACTCAGGTCAAATGATTGTGATATAATGATTATGTTAAAACACAACCAACACCATCAGATGACCTTTGTTTATTGTTCATCTGGCTGTTGTAACTCATGTACAGCAACCAAACAAAATCTAAAGTTAATAAGTTAATGGTCAAGAGCCCAACTAAAACAAATACTTATCTCCATAATGGTGACTTAAACATTCCGGTTTTCTCCTTCAGAGATTCTGCTTGTTAACATCAGGTGTCTTCAATAATGCTCAATCATCACTCAATTATTCACTTAATTAACTCATTAACTCAGAGTTTAATTGGGACCCCCCCCCCCACACACACACACACACACACACACACGGATATGTGGTTTATGGGGACTCTCCATAGGTGTAATGGTTTTACAAATGTACAAACTGTATAATCTATCCACCTACACTAACCCTACCCCTAAACCTACCAATCACACAACACTTTTGGCCCTTTTTGAATTTCAAAAAACACCATTTAGTATGTTTTTTTAAGCCGTTTGGTTTATGAGGACACATATGTCCCCATATACCATGTTTACGTTGTAATACCCATGTCATTATACACATTTGTGTCCTCATTAACCATATACAAGAACACACATACACGCACACACTAACAGCAAGCCCTGACAGGAGGAGGACAGAGTAAAGGTACACAGGACCTAAAATTTCCACACTTTTATTAGCTCCGGGTCCAGTGGACCCGAACATCCTGTGTGTAATATAAATGTGTAGGGGGTGTACAGTGTGTGGTCATTGAAAATGTGTTCGGATATATGTTCTTCACAGAAAATGAGCCAAGGCCAATGAGTCTGAGGTTAAAAAAATGATTAATTGTATAATTTTTCTTTTGATAAAAAATGAAAACGGGTCCTACAGACCTGAACACCATACAAGGGTTAATAGACACTTTAAGAATCCGTCCAGCAGCAGAGGACTGTGGAAGAACTGAAAGCGTTGATCTTTGGTTGACCAATCAGCGGAAAGGGGCGTTCTTATCCGCGCCCACGCGTGGAAATCGAATATTCAAGCCATTTTTCAATTTTCTATCCCTGAACATAAACATATAAAAATCAAGCCGAATTCTCATTTTTGAATTTAAAAATAAATAAAAATAAATGAGCCTATTTTCTCATTTTTCTACTTTCAATATTACATCGAAAAACGAATGAACGCAACGTGACCGGGTCCGTGTAACGCTTCACAATTCAATTTTCAGACCATACAATGCAAATGCAAAAATGAAAAATTAAAACCAGACATTCATTTTTCTTGTTTTTCCAGTCACATTATCAATGGAAAGTTGCCTTTTTCTCCCTTTTTTCAATTTTACTTGTGCTAAATTGTGACTTCAGAAACAAACATTTGAATAAATTAAATCTAACTGATTTTCTAATTTTCGTCTTGTAATTTGCGCCGTGGGCGGTACCATTAGCACGGGGGTGTGGCCGTGGACTATACTATCATTTCATTGATGCAACTGCTTTATTTACACTGCATGCACGTTTGAGGAGAAGTTTAAAAGACGGAACACAGGGCGACATTTTTCACCCGAAGTGACCGTTTTTATTGATAATAACTGCACTGTTAACCCTTGCTGTAAAAAAGGGCCAAATTCTGACAATATCAAACCATTTTCCATTAAAATAATGTTGCTAAAATTATTTGCAAATAGTTTTTAGGCCTAGATTACTTAACTACAATTAGACATACCTTTTACCATTGTTATTCCTTTAAATCCCTTTAAAAAAATAACTCGATTATCATTATTTTTTAAATAATAAATCCCCTACCCTACCTGTATATTACTGTAAACAGGGAGAGGTGCATAGCAACACCACCTATGGTAGCAAAGCTATTAAATCATACAAAAACACGAATACAGTCTATACAAGAAAAAAAAATAGAAAAAAAACTTAGCCACTCAAATTTTAGTGTTGACACCATTAAAAAAATAAGAATTATTAGTGCAGTAGCCTAAGCCCATTTGCAAATCAGAACTTGTTTATTTTTAATGAATAGAAATACTGAAAAGTATCCGGAAATGACAATGTTAATAAAGTAAAATTAAAGTCATGTGATATAATACTTCCACTACAGTAAACTATGCCAAAAAAAAGGTTGAAAGTAAAAGCATTATCTTAAAGCAAAATAGTTTAATAAAAAAAAAACTCTTTGTGATGATCACATGTAGCTAACTCATAGGCTAAATGCTAGATAACCCGCAGCGGGTATAAGACATAGGCTACTCATTTTGTAATGCTTTTTATTCCATATATGAAACATTATTATTATAATGTAAAGACAACCAACATACTATAGTGCAGAAGAACATAGTTCGTGTCTGGACAGTGTTGTCTGAGAGAGAAAAATCTCAGGACGGGTTAATCACTTTTGGAGGCTACATTTATCATCAAAACAAAAATAAATGACGGATTAGGTGGATGAGGGCGAGGGTGATCCTCGCTCCGAAGCGGGACAACAGGCCATCAAACTGGGCGCGAGACAGGCGGAAGTAGCCTACCGCTGAAAGCTCCCGGAGCAAATGGTGAAACTCGCCAAACTGGGAACGCCCCCGGAGGGTCTGTTGGACGCAAGTACGGCGACGATGACCCCTACACCGCTGTGTTCTGCTCTCCAGAGCAAATTACAGAGCGGTGACTCTCTCGCTGAATGCTCGATCAACATAGCCCAGAAGCGTATTTCGCCTCAGACGCGCGTCCAATTCGCTCTGGACGCGCCAATGCATTCAAAAGGTTCAAGCGTCCAACTAGACACGATAGACGTCACGTTTGGTGTGAACGCAGCAGACCTTATCAGTTTTATTTACAGTAAAATACTGGCAACACTTTTTAATGGAAAATGGTTTGATATTGTCAGAATTTGTCCCTTTTTTTACAGCAAGGGTTAACAGTGCAGTTATTATCAATAAAAACTGTCACTTCGGGTGAAAAATGTCGTCCTGTGTTCCGTCTTTTAAACTTCTCCTCAAACGTGCATGCAGTGTAAATAAAGCAGTTGCATCAATGAAATGATAGTATAGTCCACGGCCACACCCCCGTGCTAATGGTACCGCCCACGGCGCAAATTAAAGACGAAAATTAGAAAATCAGTTAGATTTAATTTATTCAAATGTTTGTTTCTGAAGTCACAATTTAGCACAAGTAAAATTGAAAAAAGGGAGAAAAGGGCAACTTTCCATTGATAATGTGACTGGAAAAACAAGAAAAATGAATGTCTGGATTCAATTTTTCATTTTTGCATTTGCATTGAATGGTCTGAAAATTGAATTGTGAAGCGTTACACGGACCTACACGGACCCCCCCTGACCATCTCCACACTTGTTTCTATTCGTGTTTTTTGATTGAAACAGACGGTACGTTCTGGACTTTCCCTGAAGAGCATTATCACTCTCTGGAGGCGACGGCCTATGCTGTGCTGGCACTTGTGAAGGCCAAAGACTTCGATAAAGCAGGAGAGGCAGTGCACTGGCTGCGTTCACAACAGTCTCATTATGGTGGTTATGACACCACACAGGTACACTAACATCTCATCATGCACTATTTATCACATTATGAAATATTTTTTTTTTTCCAAAACACATTGCCTACAATTATTGGCACCCTTTTATAAAATAACTTTTGCCAAGATAACAGCTCTGAGTTTCCTAAATGACAGCTGTCATAGCCTACCATGGTCGCCCATTAAGTTAAAACAAAAAATTAAGATATAAATCAATAAAATTAGTAGTAAATTCAATATTTTGAACACTAATACAAAAAGGAAAGATTAATGCATTGACTATATAATAGGCCTAACGTTCACGTGATGTAGGCCTTGTGTTTTTCGTGTTTTATTTATTGCATTAATATTCAGTATCAATTGGTGTCAAATAAACCGTTGTGTGTTATTTTCTCTGCCAACTAAACTTTCCGTTGTCCAGTGCATCCAGCAGTTTTTTCACATATTTTGAGAGTTGGCCAGCTAAACAAAATAAGCCAAAGAAGTAGCCCAATGCCTAGTGTCCGTGAGATGTGAGATGCATTCATATTAATGAAATAAACACTTATAATAGCCTAGCCTACACTGTAAAAAATAAAATCGTAAAAAAAACGGTCAAATGACTGGCAGCAGCGGCTGCCAAACAAAAACCGTAAAAATAAAGTAAAATATCCTAATTTAAATTGAGTGCAAAAAACTTTTTCAAACTAAATGTTTTACAGAAAAACACTGTTATTTTACAGTTATTTCCTGAATTATTATGATCAAACACCTTCACTGTGAAAAAAAAGGTCAAATGACTGTCAGCAATGGCTGCCATACAAAAACCATAAAATAAATGTAAAATATCCTAATTTAAATAATAAATAATTTTGCAGAAATCTTCATTAAGCTTTTTAACAGAAACAGTTATTTCACATGTATATATATATATTTACTGAATTTTTACTAAAAAACATATTCACTGTAAAAAGTAAATTATCTTGCTATAAACTACATGTGTGATTTACTGTGATTATACGTCATCAGCAACTACACAGTTACTGCCTGTTAAATAAAGCAACACACAGGCTCTACTCTTCAACATAATGGTGACACACAAAACACAACATACAGAAACACTTTACATCCCAACAGAACATTAAACACTAACAGATCTCTCAAGATCTCACCATCTTCACTTATTACAATCCAGACTTCCTTCATACTAACATTCTTATTGAGAAATAACATAGGTTTAGAATATGATTTTTTATTGAAAATAATAAAGTTTTATGTCACCATGATAGAGATCAGTGTTGGCTTTAGTTGGGATCTTGTCCCTTCAAATATTAACATTAGTTTTTCTCTGGCTGCTTTAACTGAGAGTCTCTGATACTTTTTTGTTAATGTAAAAAGCTGAGAGCAACTCAGATGATGTTAATCACTATATTCATCAAGCAGTTGTCTGCTTTATTGATACCATGTGATTGGTATGACTTATTAATGATTGATAAAGTTGAAAAATATTATTTGTTAATTTAGAATGTCAGTCCTGTGATATTAAATTTATGAAATCAATATGCAGAAAATGTTTTGACAGGATCATACAGACTCACTCAGACATCAAGAATTAGCGTATAAATCTCAACAATGGTGACAATTAAAAAAAAAATTCTGACCTATTATAAAGTCACAAAAAGGCTATGTTGATTGTCACCATTGTTGAGATTCATATGTTGATCCTTGATGTATGTACTCCTAATAAAATAAACCAACTCAAAACATTTTATGTAGAATATATTTTTTTATTTGAGATTGCTATAATTCTGATCCCACAATATTTCAAAAAAATCATGTGAAAACAAGTATGATATCAATAATTGCCTTGGTATAACACTAAAGTCCATCTATATATAATGTATGCACATGTAATAGAGATTAGACTATTAAATCATATAATCATTTGATGACTATAAAATCATCAATAAATGACCGAGACTATCTGATATTTTCTGTTGCAATAACTGCTATAATAAATGTGTATCAAAACACAGTTAAAGCAGCCTGAGAAAAACTAAAGTTAAAACTCAAGAGTCATGAGCCCAACTAAAGCGAACACTGATCTCAATCATGGTGACATAACATTTATGTTAAAGTTTTTTACACTTTATTTAAATTAGGATATTTTACTTTAATTATATGTTTTTTGTTTGGCAGCCTTTGCTGCCAGTCATTTGACCCTTTTTTATGATTTTTTTACAATGAAGGTATTTGATCATAATAATGCAGGAAATACCTGTGAAATAACAGTGTTTTTTTGTTTTATTTGAATTAGAAGATTTTACTTAAATTTTATGGTATTTGTTTGGCAGCCGCAGCTGCCAGTCATTTGACCCTTTTTTTTATGTTTTTTTTTTTTCACTGAAGGTATTTGATTGTTATTTTACAGGTATAGCCTGAATTATCACAGTGTTTTTCAGTTTATTCAATTTAGGATGTTTTACTTTAATGTTACAGTTTTTTTTAGGGCTTCCAGTCATTTGACCGTTTTATCATTTACCTGTTTTGTTACTGTTTAATTACAGATTATATTTGTAATTTTACATACATTTTTATGTAATTTAAGAAAACAGAAAAATACTGTATGAAAAATACAATTAATTTCCTGTATAAAAAATGTGAATTACTGCAATTTGTCATTAATGTCACAATACCTAAAATAACAGCTCAATTTTTATTTTACAGATATTATTTGTAATTTTACAGTGTTTTGAGTACAATTTAAAATGAAAGAAAATGATCGTCAAAAAATCACAGTTATTTTCTGTAAAATTAGGATTTTTTTTACAGTGTATATTTATCTTACATGAGTAGGACCCCCTATATAATAACAGTTATTAAGGCCTAAATGTATGTTGTTGGGGGTAATGATGAACACAATATTTTTTTTGTTGCCAAAATGGTCTCCACTCTATGCATTTTGTAATAATACAGCAACATTTTTTTAACTGACCGTATTTGCCAGAAATAAGTTGCAATTTTAGTGTAAGTGATGCTGAGAGAGAAATGCGTGAACTTCACATCGCCGTAAAAAACACATTTTATTAGTCTGTTCAGCAATAGTGTAAAAGACCGGTAAATAGAATCCAAATATATATATATATATATATATATATATATATATTATAAGAATAAATATAGGCCTAGATAGTAGCCTATAAGAGGGGTGGGACTATTTACAGCAATCCTTTGTAGGTTCGGGGGAAGAGAGGGATGCGAGCACGGATAATGAGCTTGTCAACTTAGCCCTTCTGGTGAGAAGGGTATTCCTGCACAACCGGAGGCTGCAGTTTCAGGACCCCAGTTTTAGGACCGCAGTTTCAGGACCCTAGTTTTCTTTTTCAGTGCCACCTACCGAACTGGATCACCAAAAACACTCATTTAACCCCTTTCGTAGCAAAGATCACAGACGGCCCCAGATTATTGTTCAATATTCATTATTCGTTAAAACATTACTATTTGATCTAGACAAACTGAGCATCATTAGAAATATTTAAAACTCCAGCTTCGATAGACCACTGTTTATGATAAAACTGGTTTGCAGTGACATTAATTTCTTAATTTATGACAGGAGTGCAAAATTATTAATCTGTAACGTTCGTTATTTTGAATAGAAATCATCACTCATAAAGCAGTCATTCACGTTTTCTCTGGTTTATTTGTGTTCACATACATACGGTCGGCATCCGCCAGGGCTCTTAGTCCAATGGTGCACATATTTGGAGAAATAATGATTTTCATGTTCCACTAAATTATTCCACTCCAATTGTTCCACTGTCTATGGATCTATCTCTCCTCTTCCTGATTTGTGTCAGTTCTCTGCGCTCTCTTATTCGCTATAGAGCTGTCAATCATCTCACGTGGTTTAACGTGACAATAATCCCGCCCTTCTGCATGACGCGCTGCTGTGTACACTTCCTCATTCTGACCTCCGTGATAACAAAGCTAAGACACATCTCTTCACCTGAAACAAGAAGCTAATAAATGCACGATTTCGAGTATATGTGGTTTGTGTGTGATTTTTGATATTTTCATATGAATAAAGAATGTTTACAGTATTGGTAAACAAGGTGTAGCCATTAGCTGCATATAAAATGCTATATATAACATATTTCAACATCTTTTTTTTACTTAAAACCATTTTAAACCGCGACCGGAATATGATACAAATACTCGATGGTGGTTTAAAGTGAGCTTTAAGTAAAAGTGTAATATTAATATTTTAAATTGTGTCATGTAGCTTGATGCTACTTGCTCTAATCCACCTGCTGTAGGAGCTTTTCTATTCCATAATCTTCTTCGTTAATATATATATATATATATATATATATATATATATATATATATATATATATATATATATATATATATATATATATATATATATATATATATATATATATATATATATATACACTCACCGGCCACTTTATTAGGTACCCCAGTAACGGGGGTACCTAATTACCAGCTAGTAACGGGTTGGCTTTTGCCTTCAGAACTGCCTCAATTCTTCGTGGCATAGATTCAACAAGGTGCTGGAAGCATTCCTCAGGGAGTTTGGTCCATATTGACATGATGGCATCACACAGTTGCCGCAGATTTGTCGGCTGCACATCCATGATGCGAATCTCCCGTTCCACCACATCCCAAAGATGCTCTATTGGATTGAGATCTGGTGACTGTGGAGGCCATTTGAGTACAGCGAACTCATTGTCATGTTCAAGAAACCAGTCTGAGATGATTCCAGCTTTTTGACATGGCGCATTATCCTGCTGAAAGTAGCCATCAGAAGTTGGGTACATTGTGGTCAGAAAGGGATGGACATGGTCAGCAACAATACTCAGGTAGGCTGTGGCGTTGCAACGATGCTCAATTGGTACCAAGGGGCCCAAAGAGTGCCAAGAAAATATTCCCCACACCATGACACCACCACCACCAGCCTGAACCGTTGATACAAGGCAGGATGGATCCATGCTTTCATGTTGTAGATGCCACATTCTGACCCTACCATCCGAATGTCGCAGCAGAAATCGAGACTCATCAGACCAGGCAACGTTTTTCCAATCTTCTATTGTCCAATTTCGATGAGCTTGTGCAAATTGTAGCCTCAGTTTCCTGTTCTTAGCTGAAAGGAGTGGCACCCGGTGTGGTCTTCTGCTGCTGTAGCCCATCCGCCTCAAAGTTCGACGTACTGTGCGTTCAGAGATGCTCTTCTGCCCACCTTGGTTGTAACGGGTGGTTATTTGAGTCACTGTTGCCCTTCTATCAGCTCGAACCAGTCTGGCCATTCTCCTCTGACCTCTGGCATCAACAAGGCATTTCCGCCCACAGAACTGCCGCTCACTGGATGTTTTTTCTTTTTCGGACCATTCTCTGTAAACCCAAGAGATGGTTGTGCGTGAAAATCCCAGTAGATTAGCAGTTTCTGAAATACTCAGACCAGCCCTTCTGGCACCAACAATCATGCCACGTTCAAAGTCACTCAAATCACCTTTCTTCCCCATACTGATGCTCGGTTTGAACTGCAGGAGATTGTCTTGACCATGTCTACATGCCTAAATGCACTGAGTTGCCGCCATGTGATTGGCTGCTTAGAAATTAAGTGTTAACGAGCAGTTGGACAGGTGTACCTAATAAAGTGGCCGGTGAGTGTACACTGTAAAAAAAATCTGTAAAAAAACATACTAAAATAGTTGTAATTTTAGCATACTGTTTTCCATTAAAACAGTAATATACCGTAGAAAAAATGCATTCGGGGTGATGTTTGTCGTTTTCTAGAAAGTAGCCTACAGTAGTATACTGTGAATTAACAGCACTCGAAGTCGACACTATCAGACCCTCATTCACTATTCCCTGCATTAGTTCACTAATAAGGTCCACTTGACTGAGTGAATAATTCAGTTAATTTTTTAAGTTAATTGAGACCCTGGTGAACACCTGCTGATAACAATCAGAATCACTAAAGGAGAGAGGAACAAGAAGAACAGAAAAAAAGATGGAATCAAGATAAAAGACATTAAATCTGAAGATCTCAGCAGAGGAAGATTAAACAACTCCACAAACAACATTACCAGCTTCACTTATTACTAACCAGACTGACTTTATTTCTGTCAGACGTCTACAGAAGTTCTTATTAAAAGCTGACATAGGTTTAGATGCCATTTTATTTTCATTTGATGTTACCATAATGGTGATCAGTGATTGCTTTAGTTGGGCTCTTGACCCTTGACTTTTGAACATAAGTCTTTCTTTGGCTGCTGTAGCTGTGATTTTTAAAATACATTAGCTATGGCTCAAAGCTGAAGAAAACAGGATGACAGACGCTGTTTGTCTCCAGTCACAATCATCATATAATGGCCTGATTTACTCACTAATCTCATTCGTTGCCTGACATTAATAATGATTGATTATTTGTATTTTTGATTTTGATATCATTGTGGTTTTATAGATTGAGATTTATAGTGAATTTGCCGTTCTGAAAATATTAATGATTTTAAGAAGTTAACACTCAAAACATTTTGTACTTCTTGATCGGCCAGACACACACAGGGATCAAGAATCGGCATATGAATCTCAACAATGGTGACAATCTTAAGGTGTATGCTGCAATGCATGTTGGGTACCAAAAAAAGCCATGACTCCCAGCATGCATTGCAGCATGAATAAATTATGCAGCTGAATTGTCAGGTTATTTGCTTTAATTTTTACTTTTTGCTTTTATTTTTGCTGTTGGTTTTGTGTTTACTTTAAATAGTGTGTTTTGTGATTTTCAGATTTGATGTTATCTTTTTTGTTGATTGTCACCATTATTGAGATTCATTGGCTGATTTTTATGTTTGTGTGTGTCGAAGTACACCCATTGTTCAAAATTTTTTAGTGAATGATGACTATAGGAATCCTTCATAACTGATTACGTATAATGCTTGTTCTTTTGCTGTAGTATCACAGTCTAGTAATATAATCTACACATTATTAATAAAGAATAGACACAGGCTGTGATGCAAACATTATATAATGACGTTATGATCTTTAATACCTGATCTCATTTTTGTTGGCTTTGTTTTTGCCATAACAAATGAGTCTAAGAAACACACAGCTAGAGCAATCAAAGTAAAATTAAGATTAAAGTCAAGGGTCAAGAGCCCAACTAAAGCAAACACTGATCTCCATAATGGTAACGTCAAATGAAACAAAACATCTAAACCTCTGTTAATACTCAATAGGAATTTATGTAGATATATCTGTCAATTTGTCAGTCTGGTTAGTAATAAATGAAGCTGGTAATGCTGTTTGTGGAGTTTTTTAATCCTCCTCTGCTTAGATCTTCAGATTTAATGTATTCTGTGGCTGAAGTCAGTTGTAGTTCTTGTTTCGCTTTTTTATCTTGTTGTTTCTCTGTCCTTAAGTGATTCTGCTTGTTAACATCAGGTGTGCATCACTAATGCTCAATCATCATTTGATTAATCACTGAATTATATCATTAACTTCAACACTGCTTCAGTGTTACTCCAACACTATGTAGTGTGGACACACAAGTGTTCATTTAAAACTGAAGTTTTGCAGTGGGGTTGAAAGGGTTAAATGTGTAAAAGAACAAACAAAAAAAAAACAGAGTGAAGCGTATTTTAACAGTAATCAACTGTAAAATAAATGTACGGCATAACACTGTAGAAAAACAGCAATATAATGGCACCCCAGCTGCCAGAAGATTACTGTAAAATCAAGGAAAACAGTAATTTACTGTAAAATGTTAGTCATGTGTATTAAACAAAATAAGTTAATTTCACTGAAATATTAGTGAAAGTTCATAGAAAAAAGTTATGCAAAGTCAATAACTGATAAGGAGAGTAAATATTAAACTGAAGTGTTTTATGTGTTTTGCACAGGATGATATAGGAGAGATCTGTTAGTTTTATTAATTAGTTTTGTGAGTCACCATTGTGCTGGAGAGTAGAGCCTGTGCCTCAGTCAAAGATGAGCAGAGGAACACTGATGTTATGCTGTCTGTTGCTTTATTTGAAAGCAGTGACTGTGTAGTTGCTTATGCGGTGACAGTCTCCTTGCTAAGTACTTTAACACATACATGTGTGCTAGTGTTCACTATAAGAACTGCAAAGACTTAAGTTAAAATCACGTTTTTAATTAATTCACTATTACACATTAGGTGTTTGCAGTTTTGTATAAAGAGATTTTCATTTTCAGTGAACTCTAATGAAGGAATTTTATGGTACTATCAGTATAAATACTAGTTTTTGAACTCGAACTGTTTAAAGCAATCGGTTTCAAATATTATGAGTTACCTGTCATGTTATTTTTACGGTAACATACTGTAAAAAAGGAGAGCTGTAAATTAACGGTAAAGGGCTGTAAATTAACAGTACATTCCTGGCACCCCAGCTGCCGGAATATTACCGTTTTTTTACGGGGATTTTTTTTACAGTGTATATATATTTAAGTATTTTTTTTTTTTTAACAAGACTTAAGATATCATCCAGTTCGGTAGGTGGCGCTGTCACGAAAAATTAGGGTCCTGAAACTGCGGTCCTAAAACTTGGGTCCTGAAACTGCAGCCTCCGGTTGTGCAGGAATATACTATTGCTTCTGGTTGATGGCAGATGGACTCATGCAAAACCTCTTCTGTGTGCGCGTGGCTCAGAAGTTGTGTCCATTTGTTGCAGGAGGGCGTCAAAGAGATGTAATAATTCTAGAAGAAAAATGTCATACTCACCAGAGCGCTACAGAGGAGCGTCGGCTGAGCGATGTCCTCTGAAAAAGGCGTATTCAACAGCTAGCTGTAGATGATAAGTCAACTTAACTGTCTGAAGGAGAAATATCCTAAGGGAATATGGCGGGCCGGAAGGTTCAAAAATAGGTCTAATGATTTGTCATAGGAAATCACTAAACTACAGCTACTAGCTACTGACTTTACCACTGATAGGCCAGCGGTGGATCTGTTTACGTGCTCTCCTCAGTCCTCACGCAGCGAATGACTCACTTTCCTCATACAGCGAACGACTCACTTTCCTCAGCGAGCGACTCACTTTCCTCACACACCGAGCTGAGTTGCCAGGTGGTGCAATAACTAAATACTTTCAGTAAAGTGTTACATTTGTGTTGTAAACGTCATTTATTCTGAACCAATAATCTTAAATTGATTCTCATTGCATTTTTTTCCTTTATAAAGGCAATTTAACTGTCATCGATCTTTCATCAAATTATATACATTTTAAGTCACTATATGGCTTTTTCCAATCAAATTGACTACCAACAAACATATTTTTTTCCCACTGCAGAGAAAACAGGATCTTCATCAGAGGTGGGGGTGGCATTTAGATATTCACATTTTTATATGCAAAACAAGCATAAAAAAAGACAAAAATAAAATAGACACCCGGAAAGCTTTTGTAGATTTTATAAATTATCTTTAAAACAGAATAATCTGAAAAAGTTACATTTCCATTTTTGCTGATTCACATATCAAAATAGGTAAAACACATTTCAAAGTTACATACACTATTAAGTTTTTGTAAATATCACATTGTTAACTGTATGACCTTCATGTTTTTCTTTTTCTCTATCATCTTAAAACAGATTATTTTTGATAACACCATTCAAAAGAGTATTTAACATGAATGCACCATGATGTTGAGTAGCCACTTGTAAGTTTTATCTAGCTTGTAAATGTTCATTTAACTAGTGTCTGCAAGTTAAACTTTGGGGGAGGGTTGACAGAGCAAATACCCCAAAATACAGAGAAGTTGTCTCCATTTTGAGTCCATCTCCGTTTTGAGTTAGAGCAGCTGCCATTCAGCTTACGTGAATTCGTATATTGAGAAGCAAAATATTTCTCTATTTATTTGTACCTAATTATCAATTATAGTTCCCTTATTATGGATTTTTGAAAAATACCTTTCAGTGTGTAACGTAGCTTTATGTGAATGAACACAGTCTGCAAAGATGTAAAGCTAGTGCTTCATAAATAAAGTTTACTCAAAGTCGACTCTGTCTGAACCGCTCAAAAAAGTCTTTGGATTTCAAATCTATTTTCGTAAGGGTTCACACATAACAACTTAGGCTATTACATTTGCATAATGCTCACATACACAGCTTGGGTCCCTAAATAGTGACTATTTCCAGGTGTCTAATTTAAAGTGGCTAAACAATCTGTTTTATGCTTGTATTGCATAAACATTTGAATATCTAAATGCCACGCCCACCTAGAGATTCTGTTTTCTCTGCAACGGGAAAAAAATCTTTTTGTTGATAGTCAATTTGATTGGAAAAAGCCATACAGTGACTTAAAATGTATAACATTTGATCAAAGAAGACAGTTAGGTTGAAATTGCCTTTATAAAGGTAAAAAAAATGCAATGAGAATCAATTTAAGATTATTGGTTCAGAATAAATGACGTTTACAACACAAATGTAACACTTTATTGAAAGTATTTAGTTATTGCACCACAATACTGAAAAGAGTATGATTTTATTATAATATTAGGCCAATGTACGTGATTCGCTGCGTAAGGAAAGTGGGTCGCTCGCTGAGGAGAATGGGTCGCCCGCTGCGTGAGGAAAGTGAGTCGCTCGGTGCGTGAGGAGAGTGGGTCGCTCGCTGAGGAAAGTGAGTCGCTCGCTGTGTGAGGAAAGTGAGTCGCTCGCTGGGTGAGGAAAGTGATTCGCTCGCTGGGTGAGGAAAGTGAGTCTCTCGGTGTGTGAGGAAAGTGAGTCGCTCGGTGTGTGAGGAAAGTGAGTCGTTCGCTGAGGAAAGTGATTCGCTCGCTGGGTGAGGAAAGTGAGTCTCTCGGTGTGTGAGGAGAGTGAGTCGCTCGCTGCGTGAGGACTGAGGAGAGCACGTAAACAGATCCACCGCTGGCCTATCAGTGGTAAAGTCAGTAGCTAGTTAGCTATAGTGTAGTGATTTCCTACAACAAATCATTAGTCCTATTTTTGAACCTTCCGGCCCGCCATAAGGGAATAACGTTTAGCGTTAGCCTGACAAGCCAGACCCACATCATTGGGTCTGGGAACACACCATTGGCAGGGTTCAATCCTAGGAGCGGGAAAAAGGTTGTCTTTCAAATTCCCTCTGCACACAATAGGATATTGCTACAACCAACCACGAAGAAGGTGACGTAGTTAGAACGATGGACTTAAGTGCCGTTCTTTGTTCTTTTCTCAAAAGAAAAGCTTAACTCCAAGTCTTCCAGAGTCGCGACCAAAGCCTATTTGAAAGAACGCTGTACGCCAGCAGTAGCAGCTTTTTCCAGCTCGCAAGCCAACGGAAAGTTGCTGGATGACACTGGCTGCAAGATAAAATTTGCTGCTGCTAGGGTGCGTCTAGATTTCCAGACTAGTTTACCGGCGCCTGTATATCGAACAAGACCGCCCTTATTTCAAGCTGTTGAATGCCATTGGCCAGTGCATTGGTGTGATTTTAAAAGGTTTCAGGATTTTCTTGCCATTTGCTTGTTTTTATGCATGTTTGGGGTTGTCATTGCATTAACACCATTCTGACCAGCAGGCATCGCCAGTGTGTGGTGTTTTGAGTGCTTTGAAGGAGCAAATAATTTTACGAAGCAATTGAATCAAAGATTCGAAAAGCTTTGTTTCTCCTATCATTACATTTTAGTCACAGTCTGGAGCTCTGTCTTTGAATGCTTTTCTGCACTTTCCAGGCGACCATCATGGTGTTCCAGGCCGTGGCAGAGTATCGCACGCAGGTGAAGGACCGACAAAACTTCAATCTGGACGTGGAGCTGTCAGTGGAAGGAAGAAGCAAACCTGAAAGATGGACCATTCGAAGAAATAATATGCATCTAACACGGTCAGACAAGGTGAGGAGGAACTCATCAAAATCGTTCAAAGTGTTCCTGGTCACTTTTTCAATAGATTTTTGTTATATTATGGGAGATTGTTTAGTTAGTCATACATCATTTTTTAATTGTCATCAAAAGTGTTGTGTTTGGTCAATGAGACATTCATGTATCTCTACTATCATGGATTTGATTATTCTGATAACATCTGCGTTCACTCAACAGGTGGACATCATCAAGGACTTCAATGTGACGGCTAGAGGAACTGGAACAGCCACTCTCTCAGTGAGTGTTCATGAGCGTTTATATGGTCAACAGCAAGATTAAAGCGTTTGAACATCTAATCTGAGACGTGCTCCTCTTTTCAGGTTCTGACGCTGTACTACGCCAGACCTGTGGAGAAGAAGTCTGACTGTACATTCTTTGATCTGACTGTTAAAATGGAAAAAGACCCTGAAAGTAAGACAGAGTTCAGAGCCTTTCTGTAGCACTTTTCACACTGTGCTTTTCCCAGGGTTATCTTCGCTCTAAACTGCTTTTTACACAGGTTATGAAACCACACATCGCAGTGCCAAACGTTTATTCTTGCCTTTATACACTCTAAAAAAAGATGTGTTAAAAAACAACACACAGGAGTGTTGATGGTATTTTGACACATGTTGTGTACACTCTAACAAAAGATGTGTTAAAAACAACACACAGGATGTGTTGATGGTATTTTGACACATGTTGTGTATATTTTTAACACACAATGTGTGTTAAAATGTAACTCTGGATAGAATAGCACTGGGTGGAGGAGAGTTTGTGTTTATGAAAAAATTATAGGTATATTTTATATGGTATCCCATAAAATGCTCTAAAAAAAATAAAGCAATACATTCATATAAATAAATGAAATCTTCATTCATAAAAACCTAAAGATTAATGTTTTTTTTTTTTTTTGCAGCCAATCACATCATGCCTCTTTTTCAATGTCTTTTTCAAATGCTGCTTTCACTTGTTATTAATAACCAGATTAACTTTATTACTGTCAGAAGCTCTTATTGAGAATTAACAGGTTTTGGTGTTGACAATTCATTGAATGTTTAATTTAAAGTCACCAGAATCGTGATTAGTCTCAGCTTTAATTGGGCTCTTGACCCTGGACTCTTTAATATTAGTTTTCTCTGGTTGCTATAAATGTGTGTTTATTTAAACACGTATGAAATAGCTGAAATAATCATGGGAATAAAATGCTCAGGTGATAATGTTATCATCATGGTCATGTAAGATTATTAAGCTCAGCAAGGGTTTAATATTTGAAAGAGGAGTGTAATATTTATAAGATGATTTTTAATAAGAAAAGCATATTGCAATTAACTTTTAATTAATTTTTAAAACACATTTCATAAAGAGCTTTACAGTCTAAGGAATCAGACAGACTTCAAGAATCAGCTTATGAATCTCAACAATGGTGACAAATGAAAAGCTTCATGCTGCAATGCATTCTGGGTGCCACCATAGTACAAATCTCATCCATGACTCCCAGCATGCATTGCAGCATGAAGCTTTTTTTTTGTCACCATTGTTGAGATTAATACGCTGATTCTTGAGGTCTGTGTTTGACTTCTTTTTGCTGCAGATTAAAATTATCAGAAAACTTTTTTATTCTTATTCTGCACTACTGGATAGCATAGTGTAGTGTGACAAGAGTGTTATAACTAACAGCACATAAAATAATGAATGTGCACCATCCATATACTCGATCTGATCAACACTTGCTGATTATGACATCATCAAGCAACATCTGATCATGTTTTCTCTCACTACAACGAATTGTAAAATATTACAATAATGTTAAAGCGGCCAGAGAAACACTAACAGAAGAGTGAAGGGTCAAGAGCTCAAATAAAGGAGCCATTAATCACGATTCTGGTGATTTCAAATAAAACATTCAATGTAACATCAACATCTAAAGCTCAGTTAATTCTCAATAAGAGCTTGTCTATGTAGATCCATGATGTCTAAACCATCCAAATGTTCAAACAAACTCTTTATTCAACGTCACTGGACTACATAAACACAAGTTAACAATACGTTTCAGTGTTCATCCAAACACTCAGTTGTAAAAACACAAGAATTAACTCTGGCAAATACACACCTACAGTCACATGTGACACATATTTGACACAAGTTGTGTAACTATAACACATTAGTGTGTAAAAGGTTTCAACACACTTCTGTGTAAGAGGAATAACACATTAGTTGTGTTAAAGGTAATACAAAATGTGTAGCCCTTATAAACACAGAGGTGTGTTAAGATATAACACAGGTTGTGTGTTAAATTTGACACAACATGTGTTGTCCCTGAGCACACACACTACATGTGTTAAAATCTACACAACATGTGTTGTCCCTGAGCGACAACACTACATGTGTTAAAATCTACACAACATGTGTTGTCCCTGAGCACACACATCACATGTGTTAAAATCTACACAACATGTGTTGTCCCTGAGCTGATTCAGCACATGTGTTAAAATCTACACAACATGTGTAATAGTTTTATAAGAGCGCGCCGACACTCACCATCACTGTAATTGGTATAAAGTGTTTGCTATGTTCTCAAACAAACAGGCCAGTGTAAATACACGTTATTTATATACAATATTTTGTCAGTTGCTACATTTTAATTAAATTCTAAGTGCAAACTCTGTTAACTGTTATTTCTCATCAACTTTTGTCAAAAGCAGCATTATCAATTATGGGTTGAAGCATGAATAACTGAATAATGTCCAGTACAGTGAGTCAGTACAATGTGTGTATTAAAATGACTTGTACATTTATTGTGTTAAATTTGACACAACATGTGTTGTCCCTGAGCACACTCACTATATGTGTTAAAACTGACACAACACATCTCTTTTTAGAGTGTACATTTTTAATTCCACATTAATCCATCAAAACACAAGTTAACACATCTTTGTGTAAAAATAACACATCTTTGTGTTGACCTAGTTGACACAATAGATGTGTTAAAGAAAGGGACACATAAGTTGTGTCAAATTTGACACAATATGTGTTGTCCCTGAGCTGATTCAGCACATGTGTTAAAATTTAACACATTATGTGTTGTTTTTAACACATCTGTTCTAAGAGTGTAGCCTGAAGTCCATTCAGAATGTTTTTTGTAGTATTGTTGGCAAGATGTGCAATGCTTTATGTAAACAGGTCAAATGTGACATTTATCCAATCAATGACACAGCAAGTATGCAAATAAGAACATAAACCCAGAATTTATACATTTATAAAATTTATAAATTTAGGATACAGTGTGAAACGCCAGCGAATGAATACCCAGGATTGATCGTAACCCTAGGTAAATTATGAGTGAAATATGAAACAAGAAAACCCAGAATTTCTGTTTACCTAGGGTTTTGAATGACTTAACAGTTCAAAAGTGAAAAGCCTTACTTTTTCATTTAAATTATTATAATTCTATTTTTATGTTCCCTTTGACCTGAACTAAAACCACAAAAAACTTTTGTTTCCCTTTAGCAAAACAAGGATCCATTGAAAGTTACAACTTCACTATGGATTTCATGTATGTGAACAAATCCCCTCATTTCTTTTTATGTCATGTCAACATGTGCTCATTTAGGCTGTTTTCACACTTGGATTGTTTACTTGAGTTCGATCCTGCCCCACATTTTCTCACAGTTGCTGTATGTTTGCTTCATGAACGTGAGTACTAGATTACCAATGTGACTAGATAATGACTCCAGTTTCACTGCATTCTGACGATGTAACTTGCTCTTCAAAGTCAGTTTATTCAGAGACGAGCAGCTCTGTGTTATAAATATGACAATATTGGAAACCTGTCATCAAACAGATTTGGGTTCAGACCAGAAGCTCTTGTGTGAAAGCAGCCTTAAAACACTGCCTGGCTTACGAAACCTGTTAATAAAATCTGCTCTTTCTCTCCATCTTTACAGCTACAAAAATGATAAAATCGATGCCGCTATGACTATTCTGGACATTGGCATACCAACGGGATTTGATGTTGAAGAAAATTATCTAAAAGAGGTATTATGATGATAAAATAATGCAGTGATGATTTATTTGTATAGAAGAGGAATCTAATACACATCTGCAGCAGTGATGAGAGTAACGAGTTACAAAAGTAATGCATTACAGTAACATATTAATTTTTGCTACGCAGTAGTGTACGGCATTACTAATCAATTATCAGTAATATTTAACTCTGTACATGTGCAGTAGCGCTTGCGTTACAACACACTTTTAGGCCAAATTGTAATTGTTAAAAAAAATTAGTGTCATCATGATGTTGGTGATCATGTAATGGATTAAGTTTTTTTTTCTCATGTTCTTGCCCTCAGTTGTCCACAGGGAAGGAGATATACATTCAGAAATATGAGATGAATAAAGAGCTGTCAGAGCGAGGATCCCTCATCCTCTACTTGGATAAGGTATTTCAGCAGAATGTGTTGCCTGATGATGTCAAAAACAGATTTGTTTTCTTTTTATCATGTGTTTTGGTTATCACGGTATAGAGTGCAACAGTCGGGTTCCAGAAGTAAAAACTCCATTCAACTTCTCCATAGGGAAACTGAATTTTAACGATAACTTTTAATAAACCTTTAAAGACCCTACACAGCAAAAACTCCAGTGTTAAATTAACTCTCCTGGGAGTTTATATGGCTCCAGACTTAGTGTTAAAATATGAGTGTTAAATTAACACTCAAGAGTGTTAAAGTTAAGGAGCTCATTAAGTGATTAATTGAGTGATGATTGAGCATTATTGAAGACACCTGATGTTAACAAGCAGAATCACTGAAGTAGAAAATCTCTTTTTTTTAAAGACACCGTTATGGTGATCAGTGTTTGCTTTAGTTGGGCTTGTGGCCCTTACACTGTTGACTTTAGAATTTGTTTCTCTATTGTATCTGAGTTAAAACTGTCAGAAGAACAAAGAGAAAGTTTATCAGGTGGTGCTGGTTGTGTTTTGACATAATCATAATTTGACCTAATTATCATATTTCAATTAGAGTGTTATGTCTACCCTGTTGATTTCAGCAGATCCGCCATTCTACGGCAAATGAATTTCAATATTATCACTATAATCCAAAATATTTGTAAAAATTGTTCTGATAAAAAGACTTTGGAAATTCCTTTATGTAGACACACTGACATCAAGAATCAGCCTGTGATTCTCAACAATGGCGACAATAATAAAACATGTTGCAGTGCATTCTGGGCAGAGGCTGCCAAACAAAAAACGTACAAATAAAGTAAAATATCCTAATTTAAATTGAGTGCAAAAAACTTTTCCAAAATGTGTCCTTAAATGTTTTACAGAAAAACAGTTATTTTACAGTTATTTCCTGAATTATTATGATCAAACACCTTCACTGTAAAAAAAAAACATAAAAAACTGTCAAATGACTGTCAGCAAAGGCTGCCATACAAAAACCATCAAATGAATGTAAAATATCCTAATTTAAATAATAAAGACTATTGCAGAAATCTCCATTACACGTTTTATCAGAAACAGTTATTTCACATATATATTTCCTGAATTTTTTACTAAAAAACATATCTACTGTAAATACTAAATCTTTTGCTATAAACTACACGCATACGTCACTGCATTAGCAACTACACAGTTACTGCCTGTTAAATAAAGCAACACACAGCATTCCATCTGTGTTTCTTTGCTCATCCTGGACTGAAGCACAGACTCTACTCTTCAACACAATGGTGACACACAAAACACAGCATACAGAAACACTTTACATCTCAACAGAACACAGTAAACACTAACAGATCTCTCAAGATCTCAGCATCTTCACTTATTACAATCCAGGCTACTTTTATACTAACATTCTTATTGAGATTTAACAGAGGTTTAGAAGGTGATATTTTATTGAAAATAAGAAAGTTTGATGTCACCATGATAGAGATCAGTGTTGGCTTTAGTTGGGGTCTTGACCCTTCAGTTTACAACAATAATTTTACTCTGGCTGCTTTAACTTTGTGTCTATGATATGATGTTATTGTAGGACTTTGCAAAAAACTCAGATCAGATGATGTAGGTCACATTTTAGTGATAATAATCATCATGCAGCTTCCCATTTAATCAATACCATTTGAAGTGTAATATCTGATGAAGCTGTTAAATGTTGGTTGTAAATTGTGCATGCTATTACTGCTATAGGTGATACTGCATTGCTGTGATACTCAGATTATATTAAGTCATTATACAGAAAATGTTTTCCCAGAATCACATAGACTCATTTAGACATCAAGAATCAGTGTATGAATCTCAACAATGGTGACAATGAATACAATTCTGGTCAACTCTGAACTACTATAAAGTCACACAAATGCTTTGTTGATTATCACCATTGCTGAGATTCATATGTTGATTTTGGATGTCTCTATACTCCTTGTAAAATAAACCAACTCAAAACTTTTCATGTAGAACACACACATATATATATATATATATATATATATATATATATATATATATATATATATATATATATTAAATTCAGATTTCTGTAATACTGATCCCACAATTTATCAAATATTTCTGTGAGAAATAACAAAATATGAATCCATCCATATATATATGGCAATATCAGAGCCCAACTTTAGTAAACACTGATCTCAACCATGGTGACATCAATTTTCTGGTAAAGTTTTTTGCACTTTATTTAAATTAGCCTATTTTACTTTATTTTATGTTTTTTTCTGGCTGCCAGTCATTTGACCCTTTTTTTTTTACACTTTTTTTTTCAATGAAGATATATGATCATAATAATGCAGGAAATGCCTGTGAAATAACAGTGATTTTTTGGTTTATTTAAATTAGAATATTTTACTTTCATTTTATTTACTTTATTTTATTATTTATTTTTCATTTTTTTTACATTCGTTTTTTTTTTGTTTAGCCGTCGCTGCCAGTCATTTGAACTTTTTTTAAGATTTTTTTTCAGTGAAGGTATATAATTGTTATTTTACAGGTATATCCTGAATTATCACAATGTTTTTCAATTTATTTAATTTAGGATGTTTTACTTTCATGTTACAGTTTTTTGGGGACTGCCAGTCATTTGACTGTTTTATCATTTAACTGTTTTGTTACTGTTTAATTACAGATTATATTTGTAATTTTACATACATTTTTATGTAATTTAAGAAAACAGAAAAATACTGTATGAAAAACACAATTAATTTTCTGTATAAAAATGTGAATTACTGCAATTTGTCATTAATGTCATAAAACCTAAAATAACAACAGCATTTTTATTTTACAGATATTATTTTTAATTTTACAGTGTTTTGAGTATACTTTAAATTAAAGAAAATGATCGTCAAAAAATCAGTTATTTTCTGTAAAATTAGGATTTTTTTTTTTTACAGTGTACTGTCCCTTACGGAACAAAAATATATGGGAATATATTGTAAAATATAATGCCATATATTACATAAAACATTTCCGTATATGGGAAACTACACAGCAAAATCCCCAGTGTTAAATGAACACTCTCGGTGTACATATCCTCCTAAGACCCGAGTTTTGGTCAGAGGTGGAAAGTCCAGGGGTCAGAAAGTCCTGCCACATTTTTATTCCACCCACAGCAAAAACTCCAGTGTTAAAGTTAATGAGATAATTAAGTGATTCATTGAGTGATGATTGAGCATTATTGAAGGCACCTGATGATAACAAGCAGAATGACTGAAGGAGAAAATCACAAATTGTATGTCACCATTATGGAGATCAGTGTTTGATTTAGTTGGGCTCTTGACCCTTATAGTTTTAACTTTAGGTTTTGTTTGTCTGTTGTATCTACAGATAGATGAACAACGGCAAAACGAGATTGGATGGTGTTGGTTTGACACCATCATTACATAATTATGTAAACTAAACTTATTGAGATAGTCTAACTTGTTAATTACAACTTCTTTGGATTCTACAGCATAGGACTTTCAGTGTTTTTAATACAATCCATAATATCAAAAAAAAAAAAACTTTCAAAAGTAAGTTTTATTTAGGAATAAAGACATCAATAATCAGACTGTGAATTTCAACAATGGTGACAATAATAAAGCATGTTGCAGTGCATTCTGGCAGCCACCAATCACAACTCATTAATGGCTCCCATTATGCATTGCAGTGTGAATAAATTATGATCTGAATCTGAATTTCCTAATTGAAAAATCGGTTCGTCACCATTGTTGAGATGCATAGATTGAATCTTGATGTCTATGTGTGCTGTAAAGAAGACTTTTATTTATTTTTTGAAAACAAGTAAATAACTTTTAAAAATCCTTTGTAATATATTGAATATTCTGGACATAGAATCAGTGATGCTTTAAGCCAGGTGTGCCCAACTTTGCTCCTGGCGATCGACTGTCCTGCAGTTTATCTCTAACCCTGATCAAACACACCTGCCTTTAATTTTCAAGTACTCCTGAATACCTTAATTGGTTGTTAAGACCTTAATTGAAGACCTTCAGGTGTGTTTGGTTAGGGTTGGAGATGAACTGTGCAGGACAGTCGATCGCCAGGAGCAGGGTTGGGCACACCTGCTATAAGCAATAATATAAATCTAAGTCAGAAAAAAGGATCTTAATAGGGACAGTGATCAAGTTCATATGATGACTACATCATAACACAAATCAAGAACATCAGATCACCTTTACTCTTTGTTCATCTGCCTGATATAACTCAGTAACAAAAGACAAACAAAATCTAAAGTTAACAACATAAGGGTCAAGTGCCCAACTAAATCAAACACAGATCTCCATAATGGTGACGTACAATTTGTGATTTTCTCCTTCAGTGATTCTGCTAGTTAACATCAGGTGTCTTCAATAATATCTCAATCATCACTCAATTATTCACTTAATTATCTCATTAACTTTAACACTCTTGAGTCTCGATCCAAATAAACTCCCAGTAAAGTTCATTTAAGACTGGAGTTTTTGCTGTGGGTGGAATAAAAATATGGCAGGACTTTTATTTTCTGAACCCTGGACTTTGTGATGTCAAACCAGGTCTGAGGAGGATATAGGTCCAAGTGCAGGGTGTTAAAAATGAACACTGAAGCAGTGTTGAAGTTAATGATATAATTAAGTGATTAATTAGGTAGTGATTGGCCATTAGTGGTGACACCTGATGTTAATAAGAAGAATTATTGAAGGAAAGAGAAACACAAAAACTACTGACCTCGAGCCATTACACATTATTGCACTTATTATTACCAGTGTGACTTTATTTCTGTCATCCATCTACAGCAATATAAACAATTTTGACAATTCTGTGAGTGCAGAAGCTTTTATGTTTAGACACACAGACATCAAGAATCAACGTATAAATCTCAACAATGGTGACAAAAACAAACTAGTGACAAACAGATCAACTCTGAACATCACAAAATAAGCTATTAAAGTCATAACAAAACAATAGCAAAATAAAAGCAAACAGGAAAAAAACTATGAAAATTACAGGACAATTCAGCTGCATAATTTATTCATGCTGCAATGCATAATAGGAGCCGTGGATGCATTTTGATTGGTGGCTCCCATCATGCACTGCAACATGAAGCATTTGTGTGATTGTCACCATTGTTGAGATTCATATGTCGATTCTTGATATCTGTGTCTGATTTCAAACCTTCAGATATTGAAAACACTGCTGAAATTAGATGCTCGTGAAGAATATAAATGAAACAGTAATCAGTTTGTAATGCTGGTTGAGTGAATGTGGACACTACAGGATTATAATTTCATCATTTAAAGATATCCATCATGACTTGGACTATGTTTCCAATAGCATTTTAAGCCTAATATATCTCAAAACACTTTCAACGAAGCATTTGTCAATTTAGGCTTACAAATGCATTCGTATCACATGTGATTTATAAACACAGAGATGGAACAGGCAGAGAAAATCTAATGTTAATTAGTAAAGGGTCAAGAGCACAACTAAAGCGAACACTAATCGCCATAATGGTGACATGAAACGAAACATTCCATAAAACATTACCATCTAAACTTTTGTTAAATATAAATAAGAATGTGTGTAGATGTATGACAGAAATAAAGTCACACTGGTAAATAATAAGTGCAATAATGTGTAATGGCTCGATGTCAGTAGTTCTTGTGTTTTTCTTTCCTTCAATTCTTCTTCTTATTAACATCAGGTGTCACCACTAATGGCCAATCATCACTTAATTATCTCATTAACTTCAACAATGCTTCAGTGTTCATTTTTAACACTCTGCACTTGGACCTATATGTACACCAAGAGTGTTAATATGTACACTGAGGATTTTGCTGTGTAGTGTTTAGATTTTTAATATACTGCATTATATGCATTGACCATGAATGGCTATTTATGAGACTCCGGCTGGACGGTCTCGGGGGTGTGAGACTCTGGGACAATGGCCCATTTGGCAGCACGTGCTGACATCAGCGGGGAATCAGCAACGCTGGAAACCAGTCCTGGACGGCCTAGACCAGGGGTTCTCAACTCCAGTCCTCGCGGACCACTGCCCTGCATATTGTGTATGTCTCCCTTATTTAACACACCTGATTCAGATCCTCAGCTCGTTAGGATAGACTAACCTGCATCTGCTTTCAGATGGAGCGGCATTTACTACAAAGAGCCGTAGTTAACTGACAAGCTGAGCCATATTGCATCAATATCACGGACGTATCACCAGCGATAATTAATGCGATATGGCTCAGCTTGTCAGTTAACTACGGCTCTTTGTACACAGCAAAAACTCCAGTGTTAAATTAAAAATGGTAAAATTAACACTCCTGCGATTGTATATGAGTCCACACTCAAGAGTGTTAAAGTTAATGAAATAATTAAGTGATTCATTTAGTGATGATTGAGCATTATTGAAGATACCTGAAGAATCACTGAAGGAGAAAATCTCAAATTGTAAGCCACCGTTATGGCGATCATTGGTTGCTTTAGTTGGGCTCTTGACCCTTATATTGTTAACTTTAGATTTTGTTTGGCTGTTATATCTATAACTGCCAGATGAACAAAGAAAAAAAGTGATCTGATGGTGTTGGTTATATTATGACAATCATCATTTGAACTTCATGTTTTTGATTTGTGTTGTTGGTTACAGCATAATTGTGATTCTGCATAAATATCAAGAATTTTAGATATAATATAAAGGATTTCTTAAAAGTTGTTTTCTAAAAAAAAAATCTTTATTTTAGGCACACACATACTTCAAGATTCAGTCTATGCATCTCAACAATGGTGATGAACAGAATATTCAGTTTGGAAAAGTAAATTACATAGAAAATTCAGATCATAATTTATTCATATTGCAATGCATGATGGGAGCCATTAATGAGATGTGATTGGTAGCAGCCACTGCAACATGCTTTATTATTGTCACCATCGTTGAGATGCATAGACTGAATCTTGAAGTATGTGTGTGCCTAAAAGAAAGATTTTTTTTTTTAAAACAACTTTTAAGAAATCCTTTATATTATATCTAGAATTCTGGATATTTATGCAGAATCACAGTTATGCTGTTACAAACAACATAAATCAAAAACATGAAGTTCAAATGATGATTGTCATAATATAACCAACACCATCAGATCACTTATTTTCTTTGTTCATTTGCCAGTTATAACTCAAATAAAACAGCCAAACAAAATCTAAAGTTAACAATATAAGGGTCAAGAGCCCATCTAAAGCAACCAATGATCGCCATAACGGTGGCTTACAATTTGAGATTTTCTCCTTCAGTGATTCTTCAGGTGTCTTCAATAATGCTCAATCATTACTAAATTAACCACTTAATTATCTCATTATCTTTAACACTCTTGAGTGTTAATTTAACTCTGGAGTTTGTGCTGTGTAGTAAATGCCGCTCAATCTTAAAGCAGGTGAAGGAGATTTACTACTAATCAAGGAACCGGCTTTACTGACGAGATGCGCATATCAATATCGTGTGATATATCGCGAGTCAATCCTAACGAGCTGAGGATCTGAATCAGGTGTGTTAAATAAGGGAGACATACACAATATGCAGGGCAGTGGTCCGCGAGGACTGGAGTTGAGAACCCCTGTCTTAGAGAGATTGGTGAGCGGGATAATTGCATTGTCTGATCCGACAGATAGAATTTACATGGTTTATGAGGGGTGGTTAATTCTTATTTTTCCTCAGGAGAAATGTTACACATAAACATACATTTTATCATAAACTCATCTATATATTTAGCTAGTTCAGATCAATATGATGGCAACGGTACCACAAACGATATAGGAAGATTATAATATATTATTAGAAATAGAAAGTTACATTTAAAATGCATAAGATAGTATTTATAGTTCACTTGATGCTACGATAAAATCATAGTCATACCAATGTGACATGGGCGAACAGACACACATAAAAACATATTTGAGATACGCTACAACATAATCGAGAACAAACAAGGAGTGAGGGAAAACACAGGGTTTAAATACTCAGAAAAGATTAGGGGAACAAGGCATATAGGGCAAATTAATTAAACACAGGTGAATAAACTGAACACTAACGAGGAGCGGGAAAACTGAGACACAAGACTGAACCAAAAACACTAATCGGGGGGAAACACAGGACATACATGGAACACTAGTTAGTCGATAAAGTTTTAAACAGAGGTGTATAAAGTAGAAGTAGAAGTAGAGAAAAAGTAGAAGTCCTGCCATGTGTTTATTCCAGCCATGAACTGATTGACAGTTGATTTCAGCTGATTTCTGTCTCCTGGCTGAAAAATGGATAATAAGCAAATCCAGGTGATTGGAACAAAATACCGAGGAGGATTTTTACTTTCTGAACTGGACTTTACACCTCTGCATAGCAATGTCACATGCCAGCCAAGAGTAAAGAAATAAACCAGAACTGGACCTTATCTGAGCCACAAAATCTGTGTATATTAAATATGGAGTCATTTCAGCCTTAATAAAGCCTGTTAACAAGCAGAATCACTGAAGGAGAAAATCATAATTGGTTTGTTACCATTAAGGAGATCAGTGTTTGCTTTAGTTGGGGTCTTGACCCTTGAGTCATTAACTTCAGATTTTTGTTTGGCTGCTGTACCTGAGTTACAATAGCCAGATGAACAAAGAGAAAATGTTGTTTGATGGTGTTTGCTGTGTTTTAACATTATCATTATTTCACAATCATTTGATCTGAGCAGAGCCCAATTTCTGAGTTAAATTTACTTTGATTATAGCAGCACTGTCCTTGAAAATCATTTTATTCGTAACTTTCACAATGTAATCCAAATAATTTCTTAAAACATCACATCCAAAGTATTTTTTTTAAAGACATCAAGAATCAGCCTGTGAATCTCAACAATGGTGACAATTATAAAGCATTTTGCAGTGTATTCTGGATGCCACCAATCAAATCTCATTCATGGCTCCCATAATGCATTGCTGTATGAATAAATAATGAGCTTATGTTCAGAGGTCATCTTTTGTCACCATTGTTGAGATTCATACGCCGATTGTTGATGTATGTGTATATCATCACAAATTGCATGTTTTGTTCTCATGTTTGTTAAAGTCTACTTATTGTTATAATATTGCTGGATATCATGATTCAGTTACAGGTTTGTGTTGTGAAAATAAATTAATTTGACCAAATGACTCTTAAATTTAAATATTCCAGAAAATCAGGCTATTTCATGATGATTACAAAACCATCACCAGGTAACCTTCATCACCTGATCCCATTTAAAAGTAACTTACTTTGCTACTGTAAATGTGTTTGACAAACACACTGTCACAGCAGTCAAAAGAGATCAAATATATAATAAGAGTAAAGACCCCGACTAATGGAACTACTAATCACTGTTATGGTGACTTCAAATGAAACCGAGTTAAACCTTTGTTAATTCTCAATAAGAACTTCTGTAGACATTTGACAGAAATAAATTCAGTCTGATTAGTAATAAATGAAGCTGGTAATGCTGTTTGTGGAGTTGTTTAATCCTCCTCTGCTGAGATCTTCAGATTTAATGTCTTCTCTTTAGTTGATTTCATCTAAGACTCTGTCTGAAGTCAGTTGTAGTTCTTGTGTTTCTGCTCGTCTCTTTTTCTGTTCTCTTCAGAGGAGTAAAGTCCAGGTTCAGAAAGTAAAAGTCCTCCTCAGTATTTAGTTCCAGTCACCTGGATTTGCTTATTAGCAGTTTTTCAGTCAGGAGACAGAAATCAGCTGAACTTAACTGTCAATCAGTTCATGGCTGGAAGAAACACATGGCATGATTTCTACTTTCTACTTCTACTTTATACACCTCTGGTTTTAAATATGAATATTTTCTTACACAAACACATCGCTTCACTTCAGAAGGCCTTTATTAACCCGCCAGAACCGTGTGGAGCACTTTTATCATGAATGGATGCGCTTTGATGGACTTCCAAAAGATATACCCATTCACTGCCATTATGAAGCTTGGAAGAGCCAGGACATTTTTTAACATAACTCCGATGTGTCTGGAAGAAAATAGGCTTGTTTGAGATGAGCAAAATCTGCGCAGAATCGATCACCGGTGATCAGCGCGTAATGCATGCCGGTTAGAAATGTGTCCGAGAGCGGTCCGCCTTGCTCTGATGTCATGCTGACGTATGTCAAAAATCTCTCGCGAGCGCAAGCCGCGCGTGTCGGATTTTGCAGTCGGGTGCAGTTGCTCTCCACCGACTGCGCTGATCAAAAGCATGATGGGAAACGACTTACTGACGACACAGCTTAATGTTGATTGGTTTAAACAACCGTGATGTATTGTTCTCTTTTAAAATGTTTGATTTTAAAACTCGTATATCATGTTTTGTATATGTTATGATGTGTGAATATTCCCAAACTCTCGGACAGTGCGATCTCTATGGGTTATGTCATTTTATTATAGGCCTATATAAAAAAACACATAGCCTATGTCTGTATTAAAGAAAAAATGATTGATAAACACTTATTTGGAATGGAATTAAATATCAAGTACTTTCGGTGTCTTGTTCATTATATTTATTTTCATATAAAAGCAACAGAACTTAAATTACATCCAGTTTATTAGCAACACTGTGCACGAGCGTGAATCCCGCGATATCCGCCTTTGATCTCACAGGTGTCTGATGACTCAGATCCACTGCGAGAGGAGAGATCTGTCCGTCTTGCCTGTGCTTTTATCACTCCTCCTCTCACTGCAGCCGCCTACTCTCGACTACATTTCAGGCGAGGCAAGGCGCATCTCAAACGAGCCTAATGTCATATACACCTAGGATGACTTCAGGGTGTCAGGTGATGACTTCATCCGATTTTCAAATCAAAGTTGTAATTCACCTTGTAGCTTGTTGGCTTGGTTCATGGCTTATAACGGTTTAACGAATACCTTTTGTTTTTTTTAAAAAATCCCTATTTGAGAAATGAATGAAAAAAATACTTCTGTAACGCTGCTGAAAAAGTAGGTGGGCGCTAATGCACTCAATTGTAGATTTTTTTATTTATTCTGATTGGCTGACAGATGTTCCAAAATGCTCAGTAACTGTAAGGCCATTTAGTTCCACGTAACTGCATATTCACAGACTGCATATCAGAAAACTATTTCACATGATAATTTATGCAAAAGAAAATGTGCTAATTGAATTTATAGATCTAGCCTATGACTGTACAAAATTTACATGCATTTCGTTTTCTATTAGCTATTCAAAACAGAATACTGTTTTAATACAGCTATACATTGTTAAATGACTGCAAGAAAGAAACAACAATCACAATTCATATGCAATTAATAATTTTTACAGCATTTTTTTTTTTTTACTTATTATTATTTGGCACCTGTGCAAATGTTAATGTGGGCAGTTTCACATTTAACATCATATTAAAGGGGGGGGGGGGGGGGGGGGTGAAATGCTGTTTCATGCATAGTGAGTTTTTTACACTGTTAAAGAGTTGGATTCCCATGCTAAACATGGACAAAGTTTCAAAAATGAAGTTGTAAGTTTGATGGAGTATTTCTGTTCCAAAAATACTCCTTCCGGTTTGTCACAAGTTTCGGAAAGTTTTTTTTCGAATACGGCTCTACGTGTCGTCAGAGTGGGCGGAATTTCCTTATACGGGTCTTAAGGGCATTTCTCCCGGAAGTGCGCGCGCATCTGTAGCCTAGAGCGTGCGAGAGTGAGAGTCCTATGCCATCAGAGCGCTGCAATAAAAAAAAAGGCACAAAAAAAGTGTGTTTTTGGTTGCCAGGGCAAGACAACACTGCACAAATTTCCAAAGAATCCAGCGTTAAGGGACCTGTGGATGGATTTTGTTTTTCCAGAGCAGCAACGGAGTTGTGCAAGTGCTCTTGTTTGTTTCCTTCATTTCGACGGTTATAGTTAACGTTATAGGCTCAGTTCGACGCCGGATTTGCAGATCGCCTAGGGCCAGTTGTTCAAAACATTTAATCTGGATCAAAATGATCCGGATATGAAAATCCCATTTTTTCCTATCCAGGATCAGGTAATCCGTCTTACTTTTATGCCGGTTTTTCAAAGCAACATTGGACTGGATCACCCTGATCCAGATACACAGTTTTCAAGATTACCAAATCCAGATTACCAGTGCTCTAAATGGGACAACATATCACAATGTGGGCTACCAGCTATGTAAAGAACAGGTAGAAGAGCCAACATGGGGTCACTGTGTTTCTTATTTTGAGACAAAACACAAAAATAACATAAACGTCCACTTCTAATCATCATTTATTTTATGACCCATCTGAACCACAACAAAATAAACAACAAATACATTGTGGACATTTTGAAAACGTTAATATACGGTGATGAATGACCGAAAAATGAATATATTATTTTTGTTTGTTATTGAAATCTGTTTGGGGGATTATTTCATGGGGACAAGATCATTTTTATTTTATTTTTACTTTACTATACTGAATAGCTTAATTGTTAGCCTATGTCTACTTTATCACTGTTAAAACGGTTACACAAGTCAAGTGCAAAATATAAATAAAAGTATATACACTACTAAATTATACAAATGTATTATTTGACCAATTTTAAAGTTTTACTACATTTTCTTCCTGAAATCCACCTTGAAATCCTACCCCCTGTTGGGATCAGGATAATCCTGTTTTTTTGGATCAAAATTATCTAAATCCCTCTGACAAGTTTTGAACAACACAAACTGAAGGTTTGATCCAGATTAAAACTAGGATTGGATTCCCTGATCTAATCTGATTTCAGATTCCTTCTTTCCCTTTTAAACAACCCATTTTCAAGATTTGATCCAATCCGATAACCAAAATCCGATCAGCTTACCTTTGAACAACTGGCCCCTAATGCTTAAAGATGGAGCAGTCCCAACGATAAAGGTTCACGGTCGTGCGTTGGAACCGCAGGCGGTGAGTAAAACTTCTTCAAATGTCTGTGTTGTTAACTATCGGCGTGTAAGCACAGCAAGTAAACAACATGATCACGTACAGTTAATGTATCTATGGAGCATGCGGTGTGTGTGTGTTTAAATACATTTGTTTAGCTGGCCACTGTAGGTGTCAGTTTGTTTATTGTAAAAATAATTCATGTCCTCATAAACCACGAGTCTGTCTGTTTACAACACACGCAAAAGCTTAGCGCGCTCCCGCCCACACGGCACGCCTCCACCCGCTCGGGTTTTTCCGGAAAGACTCGGTACAGCCTATATTTCTTTTATAAATATAATAAAACTAAAGACTTTTTGGAGGTATGAAGGATGCAATACTACTCTATAGGTACTCAAGATTAACATGAGATTGAGTGAAACTGAGTGTTTCACACCCCCCTTTAATTTGCTTTAATTTTTTTGCTCGTCAGGTTTCTCATAAAGAGACAGAAAGAATTGCCTTCAAAATGAACAAGATGTTTAATGTGGGTCTACTTCATCCTGTTGCAGTCACAATATATGAATATTATTCACCAGGTGAGATATTAACACACACACACACACACACACACACACACACACACACACACACACACACACACACACACACACACACACACACACACTCACATTTTGTTGAATGAAACTGAAGCTCTCAAAATTATGCATTGAAAACGGAACACATTTAGTCATGTACATATATTATTACTTAATTTTATTTTTGTACCATGGTTCAATTCGAGCTTGAATTTTTTTGTGTATGTAAGCACAGCAGCAGCTGCTGGGAAGGGGAATCATAAGAAAAATGATTCCTCTTCCAATTATTAATAATGATTGTTGTGTTGTCCCATAAATCAATAGAGCTCACAACAAAGTAATGCACGTCTCTTAAGCATTGCATGCAAAAACATACTTTTTCTCCCCTCTCAAATACATACCAATTCCCCACATAATATAACATCTACCCCTAGTGGCCATTTACTAATCAACTGAGTATAAAGGGAACAACAATGATTACTTTTGTGGAATAAATTTATAAAACACGCAATTCCATTGCCAAATGATGATATCGTTCGGATGATAACACTTCTTACTAAATGTGTTTACACTACACAGACTTTTTACAAACTACGTATAAAATAACAATACTAATACAATGTTGGTGACATCTTCAAATACATGCTGTCATTTATGAACAACCAGTCAATAACCATATGGATTTGAGCCTCACAAGCCTCAAATACAGCATAACAGCTGTGAGCTGTACGTCTTTGGTTCACTAAAAAGAGTCATTGCTGGGTACTGTGTTCTGAGATCCCAATCCTGCACAAAGAGCCCCTATTATGTATCAGATTCTAGTCAGAATGTGAGTCTGATACTGCTCCATTGGGCTGTGGTTATGGGGCGTGTTTCAACTGAACCAGGAAAGAGAAAATCGCTCTTTGGTGGGTGATTACGTTATTGTTGATCATCTGTCCATCATCGTATAAAGCCCGCCCGGAGAATTTGATTGGTCCGAACAGTTTTGGTTCAGGCATACTTCTTCACAACGGAAGTCCAGACCAAACTTCCCATCCTCAAATTAATGTTAAGTTTGGCTGGCATCCAGACTACCTTTTATGCCTATTATGCTCATTTACAGGTTCATAATTTTTTTCAGAGGGTCTACAGGAATAGGTTTACATGATTTAATGTTGAAAACAATAATTTACATTGTTGCAGCACCTGTTTTCCCCCTCTGTCTGAACACTCTGTTTACTTTCGGTTTCTTTAAACCCCGCCTTCCGAGAAGCCTAGTATGTTCTGATTGGTCAGCCGGTCCCAGTCCTTTCTGATGGGTCTACCGCTCAGAGCGTGTCGGAAATGTAACTCCCCTTACTTTAACCGCTGAGTATCAGCTCCGGAGGCTTTGCTGTAAACAATCCTATAACTACGCTGTGAAGCTGCTTTGATGCAATCTATATTGTGAAAAGTGCTATATAAATATACTTGACATCAGTTTTGCCATATCAGTTAGAGACCAATAATGACAGTCAAGAAGAACAAACTGATTGACCCAAACTACCTTCACAAGCACGACTTGTGCAGGACGTTTCACAGTGGTAATTCCTCTCTTAAGTCTCAGATGTTCTATCTGTAATTTCTCTACATCACGGCATCTATATAAAACGCTGACCTGCATCGAACTGCAGTGCAATAGTTGTAAAATAAATGTAACCATTGATTCTTCAATTCTTCTGCTGTTGGAAGTCTACACTGCAAAAAGAGATGTGTTAAATATGTGTTAATCATTTTAACACACAAATTGTGTCATTAAAAAAAATAAAGCGAAAGGGGTAAAGGTAAAAATATTAAGCATTTAATCAATAGTCGAGTACAGAATGCATGTGCACACAAAGTACAAGACAATGTTTCAAGCTCAATGACTGGACAGACTCACTGTACTGTACATTATTCAGTTATTCACACTTCAATCCCTGATTGATAATGCTGCTTTTTAGAAAAGTTCATGAAGAGAGAACAGTTATGGAAGTAAATTACTGACAAATGTTTTTGAAACAAAAAGCCTGTTGAATTGCACTACTTGAAAAAAATATGCATTGCATTAACCATGCTTGCATTTTAATGCATTGTACTATTTTTAGGACTTGCATTTTTTTTTTATTGGCTCAAATTCGACATGGTCGAATATTTAAGCTGTGAATATTTCATTTCAAAACATTTCATCATCAGCAGGGGGTGCAAGCGCGTGTTGTTGACGAAGACCGAGCAATTCATTAATTCATAAAAACACATAGAAATGTAAGTGTATTTGTGATTATTAAGAGGGTTGTTTTTATATTTAATACTGGGTGTTTCTCAAAACCAACAGAACGCTGCTGACAGTTTGAGACTATGTGTTCTTGGGGGTATTGCGCATTACCCTCATACAGACGCCGTCTTCAGAACCCAAACATTTATGATTTGCCATCAATTTCCGTAAAAATGCCATATTTGAAATCTTCACAGTTGATTTCTCACATCAAAAAAAGAAGTGAATTTAGTGATGAAATAGCATATGAAATTGTAGAAAAACGACTCCTGCCTTTCTCTGCTTCCCACTCCTTCCTCGAATGTCGAAATGAATGCTGGGATATTTCTGCTGTCAAGTTCACACAAGTTACCAACCAATGCATCCTCGGTAAAATGGGCGTGTCAAGAACACTTCCGCAATTTTTAACCATTCTTGCCAAAATGCAAACTTGTGTATTGGGACAGTACTTGGGCCACAAAAGATGTTTCACAAGAACACAAGTACAGACAAGAATGCATATTGAGAAGCGGCCTCAGTGTCTTCACTGTCCCTGTGCTTTTTTCTACCGTGAAAAGGAGTATAATGTTATTCCCCCGATGCTGATACAGATCAAATGTTAGGCCTACATTAATGAGGTAGACATATTTCTCTTGGTTGTTTAGTTGCCTTAACTTTATATTGCGGCTATGTGCTGCAGTACTAGGGTTCCCCTCAATACTTCAGGATTGCTGGACATATAAAACGCGTAACATAGCTTAACACTAAAAGACCAAACTCGCACCTTATTGAGAAGGCTGTAGGTTACTATATCTCTATAGGCACACATATGGACTCAGAATATTAACTTAACGCGCAAAGTTTCACACTAAGCGTTTCCCAGTTACTGGCATAAAGTTGGCTTGACATTGGACATTCGCAAATGTACAGTAGGTTACCAACCAGAATAATACTTTCAACGCCGCCGCTTTGCCGCGGCGGTGAAATTTGGGGTGTATTTGCTGCCTTTAACCGCTAAGAGGCGCTACAATCACAGACTTTGAAAAGTGTCCGTTTATTCTCTCTATTGCGTAATCTGCCGCTGCGCTGCAGCTCATTCAGAGCGATTGAAAGCTGGTAGCAGATGAATTTAAGTGAAATGTAGTTAAAATAATTCATCACAATACTTAAATTAAATTGAATAAATAATGCAAACATTTCAATATAAAACATTGCAATAGAAACATATTAGGCTACATCAAGGCTTTGGAAGAGTATAAGACGTTGATGTAAACGTTCAGGCGGTGGCTCTGTGGTTAACGCAACGACACGGAGGTCCAAGAGACCCGAGATCGAATCTCTAAGATATTGGCCGACAGCATTAATCTTTAACCGTTCTTGATGCTTAAATAGGTGACTGTCTATTTGCGAGTTTATTAACTGTTTATTTATTTAAAGTCAAGCGTTTTTTTTAATAATCAATGGCATATTACAACATTGCTACAGTAGAACTGGGGGGTTGTATGGGGGGCTTCTTACATTCGCTTCATAAACACACGCACACTAGCACACACATGCAATCTTTTTTCTGCACCCGATGGATAGACTCATAATTTTCAAGCCCCACTGCCCCCATCGCCCCAACACAATGCTAATGAAATACGCAACAAGCTTAAAATGTTCCAATTTATTGAAGTAGGCCTAACAAGTAGGCTAGTATCTAAATACAAACTAAACAAACAAAAACAAAAATAGAGAAAATAAAAGTGCTACTGTGTCAAAATGTTAAAAAAAGAAAAGAAGAGAAATCCATTTGGCAAGACAAAAAAATGAAAAAATTAAAATAGACATAACATAGGCTAATGTGTTTGATATGGGATTAAAATTATGGGCAGTGCATGAGATATAAACAAATGATTAATTATGTCAAAATTCCTTTGTTCCGATCAGAGCATGTGAGCATTTCTGGATATTCCTCGGCTCGCTCATTCCGCTCAGGGTCGCGCGCTCATGCTGTCTCCGACTAGTTTTTTTCTAGTCAACTAGTAGCCTAGTTGTTTATTTAAGCCATCAGTGGACAAATCACCCCTTTATATTGATTTAATAACTTAAATAGGCTATACAGGGTAATGAGTGAGTGTTATAAAGCTGCACTTAAGCGCACGAGCCGGAGACAAAAATAGCAAGGAGACATTTAATTGTTTATTAATAAACTGGTGTTTTCTGCGTCACTGCAAAGATGAAGATGCGATGTAGACTCGCCATGAACGAATAAAGATATAAAGGCATAAAAAGGAAAAGTTCCTCCCGTTGGCGCGCCCAACCTGTCACTTCTCTATTTCCCACCCATAGAGGGGCGCGCCCCACACTTTGAGCGGCAACTACCATCTGTAGTTAGGGGGGATCTAGCCGGTGTTCTGTCTCTCCCTCTCTCTGCCGTGCAAGCGGCCGCGCGCTACACAGTTTGAACCTACAGTCTATGGTTTGAACTTACATAATCACGTAGCCTTTCGAAAACCGGGACATTCAGTGTCCCGGGAGAGTGCTTAAATTTCCCGGGACAGGTTATTAAAAAGAAGGACAATCCCGGTAAAACCGGGACAGGTGGCAACCTAACTTGCATTTAGACTTTATTTCCATGCAAAAAAGAAACACACAATCTTATTCTTGCTACATTTTAAATTTGTTTTGCCAAAGAAATTGCAGCTAAATTAAACGAAACGGTACAAATCGAAAAATAGTCCACAGCAACATAAATTAAAAACATGAGTTTTGCCTCTCTCGCGCTGGATCTCAGCAAGTTTATTTAGTCTCCCTTGCTCAAACATTCTTAAACTCTACAGAACCAGTTGAAACAACTGGATTGAACACTTCAATTTAAATTTGTGTGTGAAAACACTTTAAATAGGCTACAATAAATAAACTACAATATTTATAATTTAATCAAATATGGGGACACATCGAGAGATGTAGCCTATCCTTAAAATAATTTTGCCTTTGCCATCGGGCTGGCTATCCGACACTCTCCATATGAATGAGGAACATTAACACCTATTGTCTGTCCCTCCAAACCCCCCACAGGCTCTCTGAGTCTGAGTCTGACTTAAAATAAAGAGAAGTGGCAATTCACACTTAAATCGCTCTTCTAGCATTAGGCTATTAAAGTGTTGATAATGAAAGAATTAAATGATTTAAGCTACATGTAGTGGTATTTCTGTCATAAAAGTTTATTACTAAATATTTCATTATTTAAATAATTTAAGAAATAAAACTGGTTTGGGCCAGCTTTTTCCAAGCAAAACTAAATATAATCTTCAAACGCATGTTCATTTTGTTGTCATGAACAAAATGCTCAACTCAATATTAAATTCTATAGATCCAGGCATGCAAAATGTGAATTAGTTATTTTTTAAATTATTATTATTCAAATAAATATCGGTGCTTCGTGGTAGCCTACTGCTGATAAACTAAATAACATTTAGATAATAATTATGAACTTTAAATGAAACAATATAGCAACACTTCGACGAATTGATCTGTTGTTACATTTTAATTCAGGGCGATTTAGTCTCTACATTTAATTAAACGAGATTTTCACCTTGTCATTTTCTCATTGCGAGGCGCTCACAATCACACCATAAACATATTTGAGCAGATTCTCTGTACCTCTCGTTTTCATATGGATTACATAATCAGATAACATTTATTAACCTAAATATTTAGACATTTAAAGGCTTTAGACATATCCGATTTCCTATCGTGTCTGAGCTGAGGCAAGTGGCTTTCGGTTAATTTTTGTGACGCGCAGTTCCCGGAGACCGAGAGAGACGACAGATAAACTTTTGTCATTAGCCTAAAAAAAAGTTTACAGTTTTGAACGATGTAGGCTAGGCTACTCTACTCTTATCTGTATGACCAAAAAAAATCACGTATAGCCTATTAAGTTATTTTAGCTGTTATGAGAAAAATAAATCAAATGAACGCGCGGCCTCGTTTGTCGAAAACTTTACTTAAAACCATGTTTTTAAAAACTCTATGTAGGCTATAGGGAATAAAACAAATATAGATATATATAGGCCTATATATCTTTTTTTTAATACAAAACTGCTTTTGAACAATTGGTATAATTAGCTACAGATCTAAAGTCGTTCTGCCTATTTGTTCCTTAGTGTAAAATGGAAATGCATGGTAATATTATTTTATAAATATAAGCAAACAAATATATGGTGTAACAGAGTTGTAGAACTAAACAAATCTGCATTAATAGCCTAAAAATATATATATTTTTTACATAAGTCCATGTTTGTTCGGGATTTGAACGCAGGTCTTCCGATTGATGAATCGTCAGCTCTACCACTCGGCCATGTCGAAGCTCACTGAGAAAAGCCCAAACATTTATGCAGTGTGTGTTCGCTCAAATGAGTGAGAACGTTTTGTTGTTAGCCTATTGTGAGTGTAGCCTACTTTACATTAATAAAATAGACCTTTTACAGTTTTAAAATATGATATCCTATCTGTATGACCAAAAATTACGAAGTAGGCTATAGCATATTAAGTTATTTTAGCAGAAAAATAAATTCAAGTGAACGCGCTGCTGCGTTTGTCGAACTTAATTCAGTGGCAGAAGAAAACCCCATTTTAGAATACGCACTAGGCGTGGTGTGTCAAAATACTTAATTATAAACTTCAATATTTCGTTCAAAACCACATCAAAACGCTTTGTGACATTTTAAAAAGCCGTGAATGTATTAATGCCACTGGAACCAGGATCGTAACTGAAATGCGCTGCATGTTATCTCTCAATACAGGAGCAGAAGCGCTGGTTCAGATTTTATTGTGTGTTGTTTAAACGTGCGTGTTTTAGGCTATATTTAAAAATATATATACTATATTTGATAAGGTCTATTTAGGGTAGGCCTATTCGCTATAGCCTACTGTGGAGGGGGGAAATCACCCACCGGCAAATCGCACCTTGCTTAACCATGTTTTTTTTTAAATTATTTCTGCATATGGAAAGAATTCCAGTCCTACTGTCTGCTGTCCTGTCCGTGAAGTTTTTTTTTTGTTTGTTTGTTTATTTTTTAACAGAACTGTTTTTGAAGACGTAAATTTAGTCAATCTGTTGGATGAGATTTGTTCCTTAGTGTAAAATGGAAATGCATGGTAATTATATAAAAAACATATTTATTAGGGTTTCGAACCCGTGTCTTTGTACTGCTTAAACCTTCAGCTCTACCACTCGACCACAAGCTCGGTTGTACACGCGTCAGTGTGCCCACAGACGACAGATGCACTCTTCAATCTTCTCATTCCTCAATAGTTTAGCATCATTGATTGCACCTAATTTATTTTCACTGACTGCGAGATAGGCCTCTTTTAAATTTTGATTAATAAAATGTTCTGCTCTAAAAGTTTGCTATATTCTATTTAAAATGTAGGCTACTTTTACATACGTTTTGCTTTCGCTAAATGTCCCTTTGCGCCACCTGGCGGTCATTTCGCGAATGACTTAGAAATGCGACTGTTTTTTTTTTGCCGCGGTGAATTCACCGCGGTAGACGCCGCGGCGGCAATAGGCATTCTGGTTGGCTACCTACTGTAGGGACAGTCTCTAAAGTTACACATACATTGGTACACATGTTTCTAACTTTAATAGCATTAGGAGATAATGATTTACAGAAAAGTGGTAGATATCAGGCATGATGCACACCTTTTATATTTTTGATATGTATTCAAATAAATGTAAGTTTGCTATTGTTAAGCCTGGTTCACACGGGACGATTTTAAAATTGTCGGCCGATTTTCCAAACCTGAGAGACCCCACACACGGCGATAAAAAATCACTGGTCTAACAGTTTTGGTCGTACAGTGTGTGGTGCGCAGCCACACAGCAAAATCAACACATCACACACGAACCGATTTGACTCCCGAGCATTCCCAGGTCAGACGGAAAATCTCACGAAATCCCTCGAGATCAAACGTGACTTCAGAGTAAACTATTATGGCGGACAAAGAGGATGCAGTGGCGATAGTTTAAACTATTAGAGAAAACATCCACCGGACTCTCTGGTGCGCCATGCCGCCGGATGTTTTGATTTTGTTTGTTTGTCTTCCTCTGCGTTTTTCCTCTGATTTTTTTTATTTTAAAAAGGCATTTCCAAAAAAATTGCAATTTTTTTTACATTAAACCTTGTAAAATTATCCATGTTATCCCCATGAAGGAAAGTTTGAAATCTGGGTCTTCCAAAAACTGCACAAATGTTGAGTAAAAACATTAATAAACAAAGTAAAATTAAATTTGTAAAAAAAAAAACTATTATTCAGTTACAAAATGCAATGTTATTGTCTGGTGTCTCTGGAGACCCCAAAGATAAGAGTGTAGACACAAATGAAGATAACCAGAGGGTTAACACATCTCTTTTTAGAGTGGATATGTTACTGTCACGTTTATGTTCAGTTAGTTTCACTTTCACAGACTTTTAGTTTGTCTTCTGTCACGTTTCCCTTGGTGTAATTTCCCGCCATGGACATTTCATTCATCACAGCTGCTCATAATTTAGTTTGTCACCACTGTGTATCTAAGTTCCTCCATCTTCACTATTCAGATGTCGGTTGTTGTTCGTGTGCACATGTTACATACGCTGTTATGTTTGCTTGCTCTAGTTTAATAAAACCCTGTTTAAGTTTTTAATCCTGTTGAATGGTTTCAGAAATGTTAGGTAACTGGTCAGTGTTTAGCAGCGGCTACAGGATAACGGTTTAACAACAAAACTGCTTCAATGTGTTTTTCATTAAAAAACAAAGTGCTGGATGAATTTAAAATCAAAATTGATCAAAAGGAAATCAAGGAAGTGATTGAATTTAAACATTTAGATGTCTTTGTGGACTCTAATCTTACGTTGAATGGTCATATTAAGAAAATGTCTAAAGGCCTGTTCACATCAAGGACGATAACGATAAAGATATAGTTCTAAAAATCGTTCTCAATATTAAAGAATAGCCGAGTTCACACCACAGCTATAACAATAACGATATAGGCCTATAGAGAAATTATATCGTTGGGATCACTTTCGGAACGATTTTTTTTCCCAGTTGTTGAACTATAAAACACTGACAGCCAATTTGAATCCATTCTAATTTAAAGCAGCATTAGGTAACTTTTGCTTTCGGGGTCCCCCAACAGTTGGGAAACAGTATTGTCTTCTACTACTGTTGTAAAATCTGTCATGGTCCCCCCCCTTTCCAGTATCAGCAGAAGCAGTGTTGTCATCAGATGCGAAAAACCAAGAGAGAGAGGTCACGGTGGACTGTCTCTAAATAATGTTGAAGTGTCAATCATTTTCTTCTTCGTTGGATGAAGAAGATATGATGAACTTGCATGGTTGGTTTGACTCTGTTCTCATGGCTGGAGTGCAGACTGTGGCCTGCCAGCCCTGGTCCGGGGAGGACACGCAGAGTAAAGGGTGTGAGTTGCGAGTAAATCATTCACACAGTTTCTGGGATGCATGTTTATTCATAGATAGAGTTGGGTACCGAAACTCGGTTCCAATAGGGAACCGGTTCCGACGTAAACGGTAGTAACCAGACCGAATAAGAACGACAATTTTGGTGCCTGATTTCGGCCTGTAAAACATCTCGCGGCACGAATGATCCAATACATATAAATAAAACATCTCCAGTTAACCAGCAGAGCATTCATTTCGTTCGTTTGTTAAATAAGACCCCATTTACACCTGGTATTAAAATGCGATCTGTATCCAGATAAGTTAACCGGATAATAAAAAACACATGTTAATGCAAGGTGTAAATGCGTTGTGATCGGATCTGCTTGACCACATCTTGAGGTAGTCTGGCTCGCATTGTGTTCGGATCTTTACTAGGTGTAAACGCAATCCGTACGATGTGATCGCATTTGTACCCGCCAAACGTCATCCTTCCCTGTACCTAGACCCTGTGGCATAATACCAAAGCGCAGCTGCTACTCTTCTCCACAGACACCGACGACCACAGCAGAGTATTTCTCGGTGACAGCAGAGGCCGCATGCAACTTCTCGCAGATGTAGTCTAAGAAATGTCGGTTCATTCTGAAGTTTGCCAAAAGACCCCAAGACAATACGTTAACACCGCTCATTACTTCGTTCTCTCATCCACAGAGACCGGTCCGTGTTCACTGTCGTAGCATTCATAGTAGCCGCAAAAACAACAGCTGCACACAGGGCCTGTCGTCTTTTCTGTTTGCTCCTAATAGAAAAACGTTGAAAATGACCCCTACCGCGACAGAGAAAAAGTAGAAACAGGCGGTACAGTAATAGCATCTTTAACGATCCTACAAATCCTACGATCCTACCTGTTGACAAACTACAGCTGATTTCCCGTGCTCACGCGCAGGTGTCACTCTGCAGGACAGAGATCCGAACACTATGTGGATAACGAGAACGCATTCAAAATACAAGGTGTAAACGCAAAGGTAAGATCCGAACACTTATTATCCGGATAACTTATCTGGATACAGATCGCATTTTAATACCAGGTGTAAATGGGGTATAAGAGACGATCTAGTGCTGAAATGTGTTTTTTAAATCAAGTGATCAAAGTGCTCTTTGCCTCTGCGATCAGTGGCTCGGATGGCTCGCGCACACCACACTGTCTTCAGTCGCACGCGCGCTTCAATTGAGACTCTCTATTTGTTCCGGTGAAATCTCAAAATATAATGCACAAAAACATGTCCCTGCTTGATATACAACCACTGATGAGCATAATCGGTTTTGATGAGAAGAAAAAAAAAAGAAAAAATATATCTGCGAGCAGCGATTACGGGCCCAAGCCGGTGGCACCGCAACCCCGGTTCCTTTAGTTACCTAAAGGCACCGGGGGTGGCGGTGCCGCCGGCTTTGGCCCTTCATCGCTGCTCGCAGCTATATTTATTTATATATATATATATATATATATATATATTATATATATATATATATATATATATATATATATATATAAAAGCCGGTGGCATCGCCACCCTGGTGCCTTTAGGGTTATTGTGCACGACGTGACACAAAATATCAAAATATCTGCTCGCTATCTGCCGAACGGCTCTGGTAGTTCCGCTTCAGCACTGATGATGTTGTAGAAATAGTGTGCTCTGGTTGGTCTGGATTATTCGGGATTTTTTATTTTATACAGAAATAATGTATTTATAATTCAGATGAGAATAAAGTTAGTTGTTGATTAAAATGAAGGAAAACCAATATATTGATCTGAAATATAGCACATTAATTTTAAATTTATTTAGGTTAAATTACCAAACATACAATCTTAATTTAATTTAAAGCAAACAATGCATTTAAAATATATGGGTTGTAATATGCACATTTTCTTTTTAATAAAAAAAAAAGATATATGTCCAAAAAGACAAGGCCTTAAAGGGTTAAACTCTTGTAACAGACACAATCTCTCTCTCACACACACACACACACACACACACACACACACACACACACACACACACACACACACACACACACACACACACACACACACACACACACACACACACACACACACACACACACACACACACACACACACACACACACACACACACACACACACACACACACAGTTTAAAAGCAAGAAATATTTATCTAACCTGTTTAAAACAGTCTGTCGGTGCCATCTTTTAAACATTCATCATATTGCATTGGTTTTAATTTCTTGCCCTCAAACAGAGCACTAATCTGTTTATTTTTAAGTTATTGATTAAAAAAGAAAAGAAACATCAAATGCGTTTTTAGTCATATAGTATTATTTTATACAGAAATAAATTATTTGTAATTCAGACGAGAATAATTTTAAGGAAAACAAATATATTGATCTGAATTATAGCACATGTTTTTGTAAAATAAATTCAAGCAATACCACTGACTTTGATGGCACGTATCTTTATGAAATGTATGAAAAACAGTAGCCTAAATACATAAATACTGTAATTATTCCATTAGTCCTTTAATACATTGTCTACATTAATAATATAATACAATTCAATATGTATATCCCACATTTCATGGTGCAGTTCATATTACTAGGCTAACGTTACAGTAAAACCATGGTAAATGATGGGAATTTGTAGATGGAAAATCTTTCTGACTGTATAGTTGCGCACAGTGTTTCTCCTGTTCCTCAGCGCTGTTTCATCTGCCTTTAAACTGGTTTAAATCACTGAGACATTTGTGTTCTTCGCTGAATTCAATTGCTTCTCACTGGATCTCGTGATCGAGACTGATCAGAGTTAACCATAGACAGTAAAAGAACGCGTCTCCTCTGCGTCTAGTGAGCTGCGCTGCGCTGCCGTTTGGACTTTGAGCCGAGCGGATAAACAGTCCGTGAGGCGCGCGCGGTTCAAATGAGTTTCGTTCCGCTTTTGGAGCATAAACATGATCTAACATTTATAGAACTCTTGATATCGTTTTATAGAGAAAAAAATATATCGCGATAATGAATGAATGAGCATATCAATTTAAGACGTGGCTAAATGTAATTTATGACCTTGTATGGAAAAGCCGGACGTTTTTATGACTTTTTATGACCTAAAATTCTTATTATTACATTTAAGACGTTTTATGACTTTTTATGACCCCGCGGAAACCCTGTTCATAGGAATTCATTCGAGCGCACTGCGAGCGCCACCATAATGTCTGTGCAGACATCTGTACTTACTTTCACTTTTATATTAGCGATTTAAAAGCCCTCGCTGGTGTCACACGTCGGTTAAGTGGTCAAAAAATATCCTCACAGCTACATACCTAATATATTTATATATAAATACAATAGGCATACCTGATCAAATAGTTTTATGTACTATGATGATACCATTTTGGACACAAGAGGGCAGTATAGCCCTATGAATGATTTTTTGTTGACCAGATAGCACTAAATAGCCTGTTTTAAACTTTTTCATACTTCTTGAATTAAAAAAAAAAAAATTTAAAATGGGTTTGGTTCTAATATTTTTATAATTTTATATAAAACTAAATGGTGTATAATTACATTTTAAAAAGATATGAGACGTTTCCTGATTCTTTTTGACATTACTTTAATCCCTCACCATAGCAAAACCATTTGAGATATTCAATATCCGTTCACAATTTAGCATCTTTAATGTATTTTCATCATGTTGAAAAAGTTTGGTGGGAATAAAATAAACCACTTAAGAGGAGTGAGTAAAAATGTAGAAGCTGGTTTGCAAAACATCCACATTCAGACCAAAATAGCCGACTTCCTGTTGGGCTGGGGTAAAAAGTAAAAGTATAAAGGATATATGAATCGATGAGATCTACATGTGTACCGAGTTTCATATTATTACATGCAAGCGTGTTTGATTTATGGACCAAGTATTCGGACCCCATTCCAGGGGGCGCTGTCGAGCCCCCCTGCCACGCCCGGGTACCATCTTCAGCCCGGCCCTGATGGCCGCCGGTTCTGACACGTGTGCAAAGTTTCAAGAGTTTTTGAGCATGTTAAGGCCTCCAAAAGTGTCCAAAAGGTAGTAAAAAAAAAATTAAAAAAAAAATAATAATAATAATAAATAATCCTAAGGAAAACAATAGGGCCTTCGCCCTTTGGGCTTGGGCCCTAAAAAAATTGTACATGGATTAGAAAAACTCAGATCCTCTGACACGCTTGACGAAAGTTCAAGTTCAGCAGGCTGCCAGTGTCTTGTAACGAAACTAGCTCAGGTTTGGGAAATACGTATGCAATACTTATTGACTCAAATTCAAAAAATTATTGGACACGAGTTGAACCAGATTAACTATATATAAAAATCACCCAAAAGGGGATGATATAGTCCACGCGTCTGCGTCAGATATACATAGGTAATTGACACAACGAATTGTAATTAATTAAGGATATATATCATATGCAGACAGGCTATATTAATTTTCAGAGTACCTTAATAGAATTAACCGCACCTCAAACAATCAGTTTGTCCGCCAAACTGCTTTGTTTGGTACTCTTTATCAATTCTCAAGAAGGTTTCTTCTTAGCGAAAGTTTAACAATCGAATCAGTTTACTTAACAATATCAGCTAGTAGCTTAAGATCACACATTAATGAGGCTTTGTTCTATGATCAACAAACAGAGACAATCAAGCATATAATGGAGTTTAATAAAATGAACTAGAATATTCAACTACATCTAACAACTAACATATAGAATAATGCAAGCAAAAACAGGGAGAAAGAGAAATGAAACACAGGAAAATACACAGGAAAATACAATACCACAGCTGAACCTTAAGAGACAACAAGGAAAATACACACTTTAACGCATTTAAATTTTGGTAGAACAATATACTTGCACAGGGACCTTTGGTGTCGCTGAACGAGACGGTGCGTGTATGTCCTCTTTGCTCGGGATGGAGGCGTTCTTTCAGAGTGCGTCTTGCTCGCGGGAAGTTCAAAAATGCCCTAGAGGTACGCAGTGGAGGAGAGCCCGTTCATCCGGAGGATATCGGACTGAGGAAAGGTAAAGTGCGTAGTTCGGTCCGGAGACGTGAACGGAGCACTAATAAAAGAAGACTGAGTTAAACGTAAAATAAACAAAAGACAAATAAGACGAGACGAAGGCAGCACTAACAAAAAGGTGACATGAAGAAGAGAATGAGAGAGAGGGGTCGCGATCTTTTAAAGTGAAAGTTCACGCCCCTTCTTTGGAGGAACGGACCAAAAGAACCTCACACGTTTGGGCGCACAAAAGTTCTTTTGTCTACTCCTGGTGACGTAATTTGCTTTTTTCTATGAGATCTCAAGTTTGGATCTTGTACTTTAAAGCTGGAAAAAACATAGTGGACTACTTTTTACAGTGGTCTTTTTCATATATTTGGTTAGAGCGAGTCAAAACATTTTGTTTGATATTAATCAGCTGGGGTATAGTGTGCAGACAAGGGTATGTGTGCTGTTAAATTCTTAATAGAAGCCTTTAGGGTTTGACTACACAATTGACGATCCTAGCTACACTGTTAGACCTTATCAGTTTTTTTTACAGTAAAATACTGGCAACACTGTTGCCAGTTATTTACTGTAAAAATGCACTAAAACTCAATTTACTAATTAACTAATTTCACTTGCAGAACCCGACTGCATTAAACTGTCATTTAAAAGTATTACCTATTATTTATAATGCATTAATAACGTGAGCAAAGTATTATTGTGAACTTATTTAACTAGGAACCACAAATAAAACTTTTGTAAATAAAGAGATTTCCACTGGACCAGCAACTACACAGTCACTGTCTTTTAAATAAAACAACATGCAGCATTTCATCAATGTTTGTAGATCTTCTCCTGGACTGAAGCACAGGCTCTACTCTTCAGCACAATGGTGACCCAAAAAACAAGATTCTACAGTAAACTACTGGCAACAATGTTGCTAGTATAAACCTGTTTTATGACTTACAGTTTATTGCTGTTAAAATACATTTTGTGGGTGTGTATTTTTATCTTACACTGTTAACCCTTCCAACCCCACATGAAAATACACACTACAAAGAGTAAAAGTAACATTGACAGTGTTGCAGTGCGATAATTAAGGTAATATGTAAGTGATTGTTGAGCATTAGTGATGAACACCTGCTGTTAACAAGCAGAATCACTGAAGGAAAGAGGAACACAAGAACAGAAAATAGAGAAACACAAGACCTACAACTGTCTTCCAGCCATTACACATTATTACACTTATTATTAACTAGTATGGCTTTATTTCTGTCATACATCTACAGAAGTTTTTATTGAGATGTTTAATTGAAAATGTTTGGTTTGAAGTTACCATTATAGAGATCAGTGTTTGCTTTAGTTGGAATGCTGATGCTATATCTTGAGTTTTTCATTTGCTGCTTGAGCTGTGTTTTTGCAAGTAAGACTTGTGCACACACAGAGTGTTTTTTAATGATTGGATTTGTCAAAACATGAAAATCATCATATTGCATGTTGTTCATCCACTAAAGAATTAATTCTCACTCAGATTTTTATTCTCAACCAAAAGTGTTAAATAACAACCACGGTGAAACCACAGCAATAAATGATAATAACTATTTTTTTAACCCTTTAGGCGCCAGATGTTTTTTCCTAAAACGTTCGATTTTGACTTCTTAATTTCAAAAGGCTATATCTTAAAAGTGATAAAAGATAGATACTTTCTGTAAATTAGAGAAGTATTAAGGATGACCCAAAGTTTATGTAGGGATTAAATTTCCTCATCTAATTTGCATATTATGACGTCATATGGTGGCGGCCTTCTTGAATTATAGAATTTTCATGAAAAGTCACGTTTAAATTATAAAATGCAGCACTTCTTTCCCCCCCAAAATGTCCCTCACCTTCTGTATGCTATATTGCACAATACTGAATGCTCAGGTAAATATTAAGTAGTAAACAAACTGTGTAAATCATTATTAATAAATGGTAGCAACAAACCGAATGCATGTAGCGGTTGGCCTTTTGCTGTAGAGATTTTCCATTTACTACATACAGTAGGCACTCTGATTTCATGTATGGGGCGCATATATATTATTCATATGACACACAAACACAAGTAGACAAGACCTGTTTAGTTCAAAAGCTCAGATCTGCCTCGCGCGCGCCGAGTGTGCACAGCTCGGACTACGAGCAGCGCCGGCGCGGCCAGATCTGCCTCGCGCGCGCGCGTGCCGAGTGTGCACAGCTCGGACTACTTTCATTGTCATCGCGACTCCCCACCCTGCCTCCACGTTGCCCCCTAACTGTCCTATGAATACTTCGACCTCGTCTAACATACCCAGTGGCATTAGACAAAGTCTCCACCACAATACTGTCGCCGCGATTGCGGAGAGACACGGTCAGAAGACAAAGTTACATGGCGAGCGCGTGCCTCGTTCCCCACAACACTAACACGCCTGCTAACTTCGCGATGAACACTCCGACCCCGGGAAACATTGTTCCCACCTCTGACATTGGGCAAAGGACCATCTACATTGGGCAAAGGATTCTCTGTTTGTGCTTGGTGTAGGGCTACGTTATACTTTCACTTTCAAAATCATTGTCATCTTCTGAAGGCAGATATTCCCCTTCAGAATCAGGGTCCGCGAATAGAAGACCCAATACTTCATTGGGTAAGCTTTATTGATACCATTAGATAATAATAATAATAAATCTAATGCAAATACTCGCTGACGTTGACAATATTGCTCTGATAAAATGGCTCACTCGCACACTAGCTCCGCTTTTCTTCGCGCTGATTCAATGCGTTCTAACTCGAAGATTTTCTATAGAATCATGAGGTTTTTTTGAGTCGATAAAATCGGCCGTTTTATTCAGTGCCGCATCTTGTCGTGTAAACTCGACCGTGGCGCCAAGAGGGTTAACACCATGCATAAACCAAAAAAACAGAGCTACAAAGAATTGCAGAAACACAGAGATATCATCACACCATTTAGCACATTAATCTCAACAATGGTGGCAATATTTTTTTATTATTCATGGAGCAGTGCATGCTGGGAGTTTTATTCTATCCTGGAACCCACAGATGAACTGCCGCATGAAACTTTTGATTGTTACCATTGTTGAGATTCATATTATAATTGTTGATGTCTGTGTGTGTCTGAAACAATCAGGAATTAATTTATTAAATGCACTATATACTTACAATATTCTTCAGAAGACCTAATTACAGATTCACAGATTTATGTTTTACCCTTAAATTAATGTAAGTTCCATATTAAATACCTATACTTTCAAAGAATATATACAGATCTATTTATAAAGATCTGAAAACCAGACATGTCCAGGATGATTGTGACATTATCACAAAAGCAACAAATACCAGATCCAACTTCATCTTGACTTTTTCCTGCTACAACAGTTTCTCTGTCCTTCACTGATTCTGCTTATCAGGTGTTCATCAGTGTCTCATTTCACTCACGTATTTTCATTCAAGTGGACTATATTAGTGAGCTAATGTAGGGAATAGTGAATGAGGGTATAGGGTGTGATTGTGACTCTGAGTGTCGACTTTGAGAGCTGTTAACTAACAGTATATTCCTGTAGGATAGTTTAGTTTTCTACGGTATGTTACTGTTTTAATGGAAAATTGTATGATAGTGTCAGAATTTGGCCTGTTGCCAGTATTTTACTGTAAAAAACCTGGTAAAGTCTAACAGTGTACTTGATACAACAGTATAACATTAAAATATACAAGAATACATCATATATACATGTCAGAATCATTACTTTTTAAGTACAAGGTCCGGAATGCATCGGTGTGTGTCTGTGTGGGTTTGTGTGTGTGTGCGTGCGTCTTCGTTTGCCGCATCTGGCATTCCTCCCCCCTCGCCGGAAAGGGGTTTGCAGATAACGTCTTTCTTTGAGGTTGCCTCACGAATGAATCGGAGTGGCATGAGGATCTCTGGAGAGAATAGTTAGGTTGTAAAGGTGTCAGAAATCACTTAAAACTTCAGACTGGCGGGCGCTAACAGTTGATTTAAATTGGGTGAATCACAGGTCGGGGGCTTCTAGCCCGTTCGCAGGAATGTGTGTACGGCGTTCAGGATTAATGCCATCATGATTTTTCATTCAATATGCTACAGTCTCTATAGAACGCAGTGTGTTTATCGTGCAATTTATATGCAAAAATTAGATTTTACGTGCATATGATAGGCTACAAAGTTTTCGCGTGCATTTGATACACACTTCATTGCGTGTAATACACACGCATCCCACACCACTAATTCTACACAAAGCCAAACGTATTATACACATGCACCCCACACCACTACTAAACATACTAACCAACCCATGCGTATCCTATGCACGTAAAAACAAATTTTCATGTATAAATTACACGATAAAAACACTGTGTTGCTATAGAGACGATCTAGTAGTGTGATAGAGTTGTGACATCACAGACGATGATAACAGCAGCCGTTCCTCTTCGGGTAAGACTAGTAGGCCTATTTTAATGCCAACTGCAAACCGTGCATTTCAAGTAGGCTAGCAAACACCGTTGCCATTCCACAGCGAGTGTGACAACGTGTGCAAAATGTTTTAACAAAGTTCCAACACTTCTTTATACGAGGCTATAGGCTACTGTTAAATATTTCTGCTCAGTGTCAGATATTTCTCTGCTTGCAGTAGTCATAATATGTGAAGACAAAATGTTGATCTTAACTTAAGTATTTTACATCAGTAGCCTATTAAACGGCGCAATTTTTAATTTAATCAGAAATCTGAAAATCTTTAAATATTTAAGTTAATATTGTGTCCAGTTAGGCCCTGTAAATAAAAGGGTATTATTTTTTGACAAAGTGTGTGCGGTTTCGTTTTCTTAAGTACCGGTTCAAGAACCGTTTAAGCACCGGAACCGTTTAAAAAATACAGAGTAGGTACTGGTATCGGATAAAACCCAACCGATACCCAACCCTATTCATAGATCAGTTAGTCTATGACTAATGCAGCAAATTTTGTATTAAAGATGGTTTCTTTTTTTTTTTTTTTTTTTTTTTATTTATTTATTTATTTATTTTTTTTATTTAACAGTCAGACATACATACAAACCAACATAGTGCATTAGTGAGCAATCTTGTAAATCCATAATTCCAGAAGTGACATAAAAGTGATTTAAGTGTTTGATCAAAGTGTGCATGTGAGCGGGTGTGAGTGTGGGTATGTGTATGTGTGTGTGTGCGTAAACAAAGTAACCATTTATTATTTATTACCATTGTCATTACCATCACCACCCCACTCCCCACTACCACCATATTGCCAATATTGTGTTGGTCGATTTTTATTTCCATCCTTCCTCCTATGTAACAATTGCCATTGTCAATGCCGTATAAAATAAAAGATGGTATAATAAGATGATAAGATAATATAAGATAACCTTCCCCCACATCTCAGCAGTCCCTATCTTTTCCTAATTTTTTTTTTGTGTGTGTTATGTGCAATGTCTAAGGTGCATTAAAAGAGGGAGTACAGTGCGAGAGTGTCTCAAATTGGGACAGAGATGCTGTCCCGTTGAAACCACTTCTCGCCTGTCTTGCCTGCCCTGGTGTTTGTGAGGTTTTCCATATACATACTTTTTTTTTTTTTTTTTTTTTTTTTCTATTCTATGTTGTGGTGCATTAAAAACCCATGAAGAGATAAGGGGGGATTATTGCAGTAGTGATGAAAATGACACTTAATTCAAATACAGCATTGACAATGGCAATATTGATGATTATAATAATAATGATAATAATAATATTAATAATAAATGATAATGATGATGGCAGTGGTGACCGCAATGGTGAAAGCAAAAGACAGCAACAACAGCAATTACAACAATGAAAAAATAAAAGTGAAAATAGTAATCTTAACAATAACATTAAAGATAGTAACAACAATGATGACAAACAAGTTCAAACAGCTAAAATGCATTAATATTCGTGGGTTGGTTAAGAAGGTGGGAGGAGTCGGAGTTGAAAACAGAGAAAGGATTCATAGCTGTAAGAGGTCAGAAAGTGTTGGACGGCAGAGGTCAGTTTCAGATGCGTAATTATGAAGGGGAGATGTGTATTCCGTTGCAATGAAGTCTGTAATAAGATTTTTCCAAATGTTAATGTGTAATTTATTTCTAGTTTTCCAGTTCATGAGGATAGTTTTCTTGGCGATGGTTAGAGCTATGAGGAGTATTTTAGAGTTTACAGTTTTATCAGTGATTGTTGTCAGGTCCCCCAGCAAGCAAAGAGAAGGCGACAGTGGGATGTGGCAGCCGACTATAGTGGATAGTGACTGTGTGACCTCTTCCCAAAAGTGTTTGTTGATGGAGTGCAGTGCCAGGTTGCATGGATGTATGTATCTGTAGAATTTTGATTGCAATGTGTGCAAACTTCTGATGTGAAACCCATTTTAGCTAATCTGCTGCCCGTGAAATGTGTTCTGTGAAGTATTTTGTATTGTATTAACTGAAGATTCGCATTTTTGGACATGAGATAGATGTTTTTACAGATTTGGGTCCAGAAGTTGGCATCAGGAGCTATTGAAAGATCGTTTTCCCATTTTATTGTTGGTAAGTGTATGGTCTGAAGTTGGTTTGAAATGATTTTGTATATTTTAGAGAGAAGTTTCTTTGTGGAGGAAATGTTGACCAAGTCTGATATTGCCGGTGGAAGTTCTAAATTTGTGTCTCTGATGTTGATTTTTGTCAGAACAGAAGATTTGAGTTGTAGGTATTTTAAAAATTCGTTGCTCCGATGCCATACTCCTGGGCCAGTTGCGGAAATGGTGTAAATGTGTTAGATTTGAGAATATGCTTAATGTGGGTGATACCCTTTTCTGCCCATGTGTGAAAATTCAATGTTTTTTTATTGCTTATAAAGTCACGGTTGTTCCATAGTGGGGTGAGGTTAGATGGAGCTAATGTAGAATTTGTGATTTGGTGAAATTTCCACCAGGCTGTCAGAGTGGCAGATATAGTTACTGCATTAAAACATGTGTGTTGTTTAATTGATTTGGTGAGGAACGGTATGTCAGCTATATTTAATTCTTTGCATAGTGATTGTTCTATATCTAGCCATATAATATCAGATTGGGTGGGGTGAATCCATTTGTATATGTATTGCAGTTGGTTAGCCATTGAGTAATATTGGAAATTTGGTGCCTCTAGTCCTCCTTGAACCTTACTTTTTTGTAGTGTAGTGAGTTTAATCCTTGGTGTTTTATTTTTCCAGTAGAAGCGAGTTATAATGGAGTCTAGTGATTTGAACCAGGTGAGTGTGGGGTGGGTTGGAATCATTGAAAATAGGTAATTAATTTTCGGTAAAATCGTCATTTTTATTGCTGCTATCCTGCCGATTATGGAGATTGGAAGGTTGAGCCACCTGAGCAAATCTTCTTCTATTTTTTTTAGCAGTGGTGTGAAGTTGAGTGTTACCAACTCTGACAGTCTGGAGGAAATTTTAATGCCTAAGTAAGTGATGTGATCATGACATATAGGTATCGGTGATTGATGGGGTGCCACATCCCATTTGGCTTTGTGTAAAGGGAGGATGAAAGATTTATTCCAGTTTATTGCATAATCTGATATTTTTGAGAAGGACTGGATTGTTTTAATTATTTCTTGAGTAGATGCTAGGGGTTCTTGTATATATAGTAGGATATCATCTGCATAAAGTGAGATTTTATGTGTTTGTTGTGGTGTTTCAATACCTTTGATTGCTGGGTTTTGACGGATAGCTGCTGCTAAAGGTTCAATAAAAATCGTGAATAGGGATGGAGAGAGTGGACATCCCTGCCTCGTCCCCCTGTGCAGTGTGAAGCTTTGTGATGTTAGTCCATTGGTTGTGACTGTGGCCGATGGTGATGTGTATAAAATCTTGATCCAGTTAATAAATGACTCTCCAAAGCCGAATTTTTGTAACGTGGTGAATAAAAATTTCCAGTTGACCCTATCAAAAGCTTTTTCTGCGTCTAATGTGGCAATGAGAGTATCTTTCTGTTGTACTGATGAGTAGTGCATTAAATTGTATAATCTGCGGGTATTATTGGATGCGTGTCTACCTTTTATAAAGCCGGTCTGATCAGGGTGTATTATATATGGTATAATTTGTTCAATTCTATGGGCTAGTGCTTTGCTAATAATTTTTATGTCGACATTTATAAGTGAGATAGGACGATAGTTAGATGTGAAGGTGTGGTCTTTGTTAGGTTTAGGAATGAGTGATATAAGTGCTGTATTCATATGGGAAGGGAACTTTGCGTTATGTTTTATTTCTGTTATTGTTCTGCTAAATAATGGGTATAAGGTTGACCAAAAATGTTCGTAAAACTCAGCAGGGAAGCCATCTGGACCTGGTGCTTTATTATTTTGCATGCTTTTCAATGCGGAGTGAAGTTCTTTTTCTGTGATTGGTAATTCTAGTGTGTTTACTTGTTCCATGTTGAGTTTTGGTAGAATGGTGTTATCGAGGAATTGGGTTATGTCTTCTTGGTTTGGGTCCAGATCAGATGAGTATAATTTTGTATAATATTCTTGAAATATCTTGTTTATCTCAACTGGTGAATTGGTTAGCTTCCCTGACGAGTTTCTGATGGAGGTTATTGCTGTTTTTTCTTTATTTCTTTTAATTTGACTGGCTAAATATTTTCCGGATTTATTGCTATGGTGAAAAGTTTCTTGACGGAGCCTGTGAATCAGAAACTGGTTTCTTTTGTTTATTATTTCATTAAGCAAACATTTTTTTTTCTCTAATTTCTTTATAGATGTTTTCTGATTGATTATTTGCGTGTAAAATCTCTAATTCTTTTATTCTTTCTTCCAGTCGGACTTCTTTTTCTCTGTCCTTTTTTTTTTTATGTACTGAATATGATATAATTTTTCCCCGTAAAACTACTTTCCATGTTTCCCAGAGCAGTGATGCTGACGACTTTGGAGAGTCATTTATTTCAAGGAAGGATGTCCACTCTCTCTTGAAGTAACTGTCAAATTCTGGATCTTTCAAGAGTGATGTATTAAAACGCCATCTGGTGCGGTGCTTTGGTATTGCCGATAGATTCCATGTCAGAGTTACTGGAGAGTGGTCACTAATAATGATCGGATGTATTTTGGTTTCTAAGATATTTGGTATGATTGAATTACTGGTTAGAAAGAAATCAATGCGGGAGTAGGTTTGGTGGACATTAGAATAAAAGGTGTATTCTCTCGCGAGTGGGTGTTGTAGCCTCCAACCATCACCAAGACCAAAATCACTCATGAACTGTTTTATTGTTTTAGAGGACTGCCAAGATTTTCCTGTATGTTTTGACCTGTCAAATGATGGATTGATTACAGTGTTATAGTCTCCCCCTATAATTATTGGACCGTTGGAAATGTTTAAAAGAGAGGAAAAAAAATATGTAAAGAAGGATGAATCATCAGAGTTTGGTCCATAAATGTTGCCAATTGTAATTGGATTATTGTTGATTGAAATGTTAATAATGATAAAACGGCCTTCAGGGTCTGAAATGGTTGTATGGTGGTTAAACTGTATTTTTTTGTTTATTAAGATGCATACTCCTCTTTGTTTTGAATTATAGTAGGAGGAAAAACAGTGGTTAAAATGTGTAGTTTTTAAGCTGTTTTGTGTATATTGTGAGAGGTGTGTTTCCTGTATTAGACATATATCTGCTTGTGTATTTTTCAGGTAATTTAAAACTTTATGCTTTTTTGTTTGTGAACCAACCCCACGAATATTCCAAGTTAAGAATTTCAATTGCATGAACCTATAATTTACATTTCATAGTTACCTTGTGTGAGTATAAGTCTCTGTGTGTGTGTGTGTGTGTGTGTGTGTGTGTGTGTGTGTGTGTGTGTGTGTGTGTGTGTGTGTGTGTGTGTGTGTGTGTGTGTGTGTGTGTGTAAATCTATAACACCAAATGACAAATAAAACAGGGAAAACATAGATACCTATAACCAACAACAGAACATATAAACAGTGAGCAAGGCTATTTAGGTGCATTTATAATACAATGTGTGTGCGTGGTGCGAGTGGTTTAATTAAAGAATATGAAGATTATGAATTGAATATAAATTGAGCATAAACGGATTGGAAATGTTACATTGCTAGTTTCAATAATCAGTAAAGCCAGGGAGTAGTGTCTTTGTCTCTAAACAATTGTCCATCAATATATAATTTGTCCACTGTGATGATTGCTTTTTTACCTTGAGTGATCATTGTCTTGCGGATGGGGAAAAGTAGCTTACGTCTGCGGATGATCTCTTGTGGATATTGGTCGTTGAGTCCGTAATGAGTCCCTTTGAGCTGCCGTCCTTGTCGCTGAACCAGTACTTTTTGCTTGAAATGTTCAAATTTGGCGATGATGGGCCGGGAACGGGTGGAGTTGATGGGTTTCTGTCCTAAACGGTGAACGCGGTGGAAAGTGATGTGCTCTACAGTCTCTGGTGTAAGTTTGAGCTGGTTAACCATGAAGTCCTTAACAGATTTTTCGGGATCTTCGGTGGATGATTCGGGAATGCCGGAGAAGATTAGATTGTCTCTCATACTTCGTGACTGTATATCCAGGATGGTTTCTTGCATGGCTTTGTTCTCAGTGATGACGGAGGTAAGTTGAGTGTTTACAGTGGAAAGTTTTGCAGTGAGTGTGTCCACGGAGCTTTTCAGTGATTTGTTTTCTTCTGTGAGCGAATCGACTTGTTGTTGACTGTATTCCAGGCTATGGCGGAGGTTTTGAAATTCTTTGTGCAGTACTTCGATTAGTGAGAGTCTAGAATCCAAGTGAGATAAGCGCTCGTTGATTGATAAAAGTATGTCGGAACAGCAGTTTGTTTTGGTAGGAGTGGATGCTGGTGATGTTGGTGATGACGGCGGAGAATCGGTTGATAAGGGAGAATCCGAAGTGCGTGGTTTTTTGGCTTTGCGTGATCGGCCCATTGTACAAAGTTTGTTGAAGTGATGGTCTATGTAATCCTCCAGTTGCTCCAGGTCCGAGTTGAAATCCAGGTTTTGAATTAGGTTTAAAGCGGGTGATGTTTGTTACGGAAAAAAAGCGAGAGAGAGAGAAGAAAAAAAATAAAAAAGTTTATCTTTTTCTAGCAGCGGCGCGCTGCCATGTTGAATTTTCGCACCCAACGCACACACCACACACTACGTCAATACGTCATCACGCATTAAAGATGGTTTCTGTCTTTCCATTGTCTCTCTTTTGCCCATGTGGTGCATGTGGCCACATTCCTTGAGGTCCACTGTTAGCCCTTGCTGTAAAAAAAGTGGCAATATCATACCATTTTCCATTAAAACAGTAATATACCGTAGAAAACAATGTAATCTGTGTTATATTTGCATTTTCGAGAAAGTAGCCTACAGGAATATACTGTGAGTTAACAGACACCCAGAGGCTGTGTTCCAAATCACAGCCTACACCCTCATTCACTATTCCCTACATTAGTTCATTAATATAGTCCACTTGACTGAGTGAATGAAAAGAAGTGAGTGAATTGAGACACTGATGAACACCTGATAAGCAGAATCACTGAAGGACAGAGAAACAAGAACTGAAAAAGAGAAACACAAGAACTACAACTGACTTCCAGCAACACTGAGTGTGAAAACAGTTTACAAACCAGTTTACGATTATTTCTTTCATACATGTACAAAAGTTATTGTTGAGAATTAACAGAGATTTAGTTAATAATAAAGTTTGTTGTCACCATAATGGAGATCAGTATTTGCTTTAGTTGGTCTCTTGACACTTGTCTTTGTAATATTTATCTCTCTCTGACAGCTGTAACGGTGAGTTTATAAAGCACATCTGTTGTGTCAAAAAAAGTTAAGAGAAAATTGATCAGGTGATTTTGGCATTTGTGATGTCATAATCATCCTGGAGATGTCTGATTTTCAGATCTTTCCTGTATATATATTTGTTGAATTTATTTGTATTTCATATTTAAAATACATCTGTGAAACAAGAAGGTCTTCTGAAGGAAATTGTAAAAAAAAATATTGTATTAAACATATTTCACTCCTGCTTAAAGGCCATGTTGCAGGTTAAACACCACTGTCGATTAATGGGTACATAAAGCAGTTAAGATATGTATATAAAGTTAGAAATGTCTCCAAAATGGTGTTAAAGTCCAGTTTTTGTAGTTTTTGGTTAGTGACGGTTATTTTTTACGCGACTCGGTGATGACGTCACATGAGGTAGACGCAGGCTGCAGGCAGAGGCAGAGGCGCGCTTCAGAATCGGTTCAGTTACAGTTCTCATGGTTCACAGCCGAGGAGATCGATGTTCTCGTCAGGGCTGTAACACTCGTGTTTAAATAGTTTTCCTTATAATAATGTATCGTTTGCAAAAAGTAAAATGCATCTGTGTAGATGAGAGAATCATTTACAGTGGATGCACGTTGTTCACTCTGTATTATGGCCAAGCATGCGCGCTTAAAATAGCATCTGAATGTACGCGCAACGCCCCAGACTTTAGACTAGGTTAGGGTAACTAACCAACAGTCCTGTTTTCCCAGGACATGTTCTGTTTTCACGTCCTGTTTTAGCTGTTTTTTTTTTTAATTATGAAAATGTCCTGGTTTTCAAAAAACTTCTGGGAAAGATCAGCTCTAAAACAAAACAGATGGGCAAACAAGGAGGATGAGGATTGAGGAAGAAAAATATGATAAAGAGGAAGAAAAAAATATATACATTTTGTTAGTTCGTTTTTGTAAGTTTGTGAGAGCTATTTTTGTTAAATTTGGAGGTATTGCTTTTAGTTATTTCTTATTTGAACTGTTACCGTCAAGACGGAGACTCAGATCACTGGCCACAAGAACATCTCGGCACAGGAACAGTTTCTTCCCACAGGCCATTTCCCTCCTGAACAGTTAACATATCTCCCAAGGCATATGCCTTTAAGTGCAATACCCCCACTGTTTAGTGCAATATCTCCTAAACTCAGGTTATTTATATTTATATTTATTCATACTATTCAAAATACTGTATATATGTTCATAATCCGAAAATGTTTATTCTGACTAAACCCAACCGTGGCCTTATATTTTATAGTATTTTCATATATATATATATATATATATATATATATATATATATATATATATATATATATATATATATATATATATATATATATATTTTTATAATTTTATTTTTAGATTTTGTATTACTGTTTCTTGTTGTATTTGTATCTGTATATGTGCACTGGAAGCTTCAGTACCAAAGAAAATTCCTTGTGTGTGCAAGCACACTTGGCAATAAAGCTCTTTCTGATTCTGATTCTGATTATTTATATATTTATTTTTCTAATACAGATGAGACATTATTTCATTCATTCAAACCTGTAATAAAACAGGCTTTGAGAAGCCTATCTGAATTTGTGTCTTGTAATAAAACCATTTTCTATCCATACAGAGGAGGCATAGGCTACTTTAAATATACTAAAATTAATAAGGCATCATTGAGTAAATTTCGAGTATAATTTGAGTATCTGTTTGCTCGGCCGAGTGTCCTGCTTTTACCTCTATCTCCGGTGAAAATGTTGTTTGCAAATGTAGCTGACGACGAGTACTGGTCATGTCTTCAGTGTGATGAGTATGTTCATGGTTTATGTTTACTTTACCTTTTTATTTTTTACACGGAGTCCTTTGAACAACAGCTATAGGTGACAGGAGATGTGTTGCATACACAATAAACATGCATCAGATATGTTTCCAACATACTTGCAGAGTTTAAAACTTAAGAATCTTTCCTACTTATCCATGGCAATACCGGTACACTGCGTCCAGGCAGGCGCTGGGCTTATGGAGTTTTAGGCAGGAGTATAAAGAAGCCTCTCGTGTGGTTTCAACCATCAGACAACAATTCCAAAGTTGTGACCAGACCTATCAGGGCTTTCAATTGCCTCGTTTGGATGAAAATTAATAAAAATAATAATTCCTTATTCTGTTGTGATCGCCCAATTGCCCTCAAAATGTTATAAAGTACACAGAACACATAGATTTTTATAAGAAAAAAACTGTTTATTGGCATTGCTTGTAATGGTTACTAAACATTTACTGAACAAGGACAAATATTACTGAACAAAGACACAGGTTGCAAGTAAACAAATCTATATAAAAAAAGCCCACTGATGAAGGGCTAGACCTGAAATGTTTGCACATTGTTTCTTTTGCCTGCAATAGTGTGGTCCAGAGCCATAGAGAGTTACGACACTCCCATAGACCGCCATAGGAACTCTGGAATGAGGAAGTAACGCGTGTCGTGGAGCAGCCAATAGTTCCAAACATTGATAGTTCCACCATTGAACCCCATTCATTTTCAGTGCTTCCGAAGTACGCTCGCTGGTAAATTAATGAAATTACTGTATTTTTTTTTTACTTTTACACACATTAGCCAACCTCTCGTGAATCTAGTCAGTATATTTTATGTGGCCAGTTTTAGTTAATGTTTTAGATAATGGGTTAATTGCAGCTAGCTATAGCTTACATGACCAACTCTTCATTTAAGTTAACTAACTTATGGTAACCTGAAGTATATACATACATAACCCTAACCCATTTAAATAAATGAATTTGTGTGTGTGTGTGTGTGAATATATTATGTGTATGGGTTAAGGTTAGTTATGTGTGATTCAAATATACATGTGTACTGTACATCGTATACATGTATTTGTGTGTGTTTTCTGATATGGTTTAGTCTATGATTAGGGTATGACGAAGGGGTACATTAGCCATACTGAAATGAATCCCGTTAACAGTTATGGATCATGTTTAGGAACATAGTTAATTCACTCATTAACTATCTCTCCGGTTTCAAGTTTATATTTACCGAACATTACTGCAAATTTGTACATGCACACTTATATTTTATGTTGGTTGTAATTCTGAACGGACCGCCTCTCCAGACCTCTGTGCGTGATCACAAAGGTAGGCTAATGGCTGAATCGGAATTTATAAGCAAGATCACGGGAATCAATAAGAAAAAAAGTAATGATTTTGTGCAAAGTAAAACCAAAGCACCGAAACCACCACTAAATGAGATGACAGGGACAGAAGGAAAGAAGATAACTAACAACTAAAATAAATAGGGCTAGGTAGAGTCTGACGGCCTCCTCCTCAGGAACCTGTTAGAAGGATTTGGCGATGGGGGCGGCCGGGTGCATCAGGACAAACTGGCGCTAACCTCTCGAAGAGCTGCAGGTGAATTGGTGTAGCTTTCCCAAAGGGCCTTCATTAATGATGTTGCATAACCTGCAGACATAATAATAATACTGTATAAAGATCATTGCCACTAATGGAAAGTTTGAAAACACATGAAATGGTCCTGCATATGAATTATAGCAAACATAAACAGTAAACAGAATGTTATGAGATTGCCAGGGAGATTACAGTACAGTGGACCCTGATATGCGCTACTAAATGAATACATAAAAGAAATCCAGAACATATTCGATGATTTGAATGTTACTATTAAATGTTTACACCAATACTAGTGGTAATACATGTGGTAAAGTTACATAAACTCTATGAGGTAGTGAATTTACTGAGAGGTAGCTAAACTCTGAAGTGAGAAGTGGATAAACTGTTTCTGACATAATTTCAGCGGTGGGTAAACTGCGTTTAGCCTCCACTACAGCCCTGACGACACGGTCACGGTCAAATGTGAAAGAGAACCGTAGCAGTCTAACACAAAACCCAAACACACGATTGCGAAAGCCGCTTGATGATCATCACCACTGGTCCAAACACTAGCCATGAAGCTTTCATAACGACATGGGCATTTAGTTCAGGGCAATTTTGTTTTGGCTCAAATTCGTGAATCACGAAAAATGCTCTTCTAATGTCAGAGTGATCGTGCTTGTAGTGGAGGCTGTGTCAAAGGGAACACGGTAGCTATAACGTTACAAAATACACACAGAGCTAGCTAACACACAGCTTGCTAAACATTAACGTTAGCATGAACTTACCGTGGCAATATCTCGCTTGCGGCAGACGGTGTCTCTCGGCCTCGGGACAGGGCAAGCAGAGAGGTTTGCATTCACAGACGGCACGGCGGTATGAAGTAACTTAGCCATCCTCTCACTCTTTAAACCAAGTGAGACCATCTTGGCATCCCCTGAGTGGTAATCCTCCTCTTTGAAATGCGCGCTGCATATTCTCGAGTAACTGCGGCGACAGAGCTAACGTTAACGTTAACTTAGGTGAAAAATCTGCTCGCCTAATATTGACAAACTGCACCCAGCTTCGGAAGATCTATCTATCTCGATATATTTACTTATATCTGACACTGTCACTCTTTCACTAGCTAACGTTAGCTACTACTCGCGGGCTTTCGTCTGTTGTCCAACAGCGTACCTCATGTGACGTCATCCAATGCATTGTGGGAGAAATTAGAATCCTCGCTAGCTGTTAACCAAATGCTAACATATCACCTACTTTCCCGTATTATATTTCTTTTTTGTAATCCCCTACAACATCAAATACAATGGATAACTGTTTAAATGTTTATTACCAACTAGAAAACTGCCAGAAAAGAAGAAAAAAAAAACCTGCACCATGGCCTTTAAGTCAGACACACACTGACATCAACAATCAGCGTATGAATCTCAACAATGGTGACAATCAAAATTTTAATGCATGCTGGGTTCCAGGATTGTATAAAACTCCCAGCATGCACTGCTGCATGTATAAATGAAAAAAATATTGCCACCATTGTTGAGATTCATGTGCTAAATTGTGATATCTCTGTGTTTCTGAAAATCAGTGTGGCTCTGTTTTTTTTTTTTTTTTTTTGGTTAACACAATAAAAAAAAAGTCATTTTAATTTATTGCTGTGGTTTCACAGTGGTGTTAATGTAACACTTTTGATTGAGAATTAAATTCTGAACAAGGGAGAATGAATTAGATTAGAGAATGAACTGGCAATGTAATGATTTTTGTTATCATAATCATTATAACCGCAATCATTCATAAACTGTGTGTGCACAAGTGTGACTTACAAAAAACACAGTTCAAGCAGCAAAAGAAACACTAAAGGTTTAGCATCAGCATCCCAACTAAAGCAAGCACTGATCTCTATAATGGTAACTTCAAACCAAACATTTTAACAACTTTTGTAGATGTATGACAGAAATAAAGCCATACTGGTTAATAATAAGTGTAATAATGCGTAATGGCTGGAAGTCAGTTGTAGTTCTTGTGTTTCTCTATTTTCTGTTCTTTCTGTTCTCTGTTCACGGTGGTGGTAATGTAACACTTTTGGTTGAGGATTAAACTTTGAATGAGTGAGAACGAATTCTTTATTGGATGAACAGACAATATGATGATTTTTCATATTTTGACAAATCCAATCATTAATAAACTGTGTGTGTGCACAAGTGTGACTTGCAAAAACACAGTTAAGCAGCAATAGAAAATCACATGTTATAGCATCAGCATACCAACTAAAGCAAACACGGATCTCTTTAATGGTAACTTCAAACCAAACATTTTCAATTAAACATCTCAATAACAACTTCTGTAGATGTATGACAGAAATAAAGCCTTACTGGTTAATAATAAGTGTAATAATGTGTAATGGCTGGAAGTCAGTTGTAGGTCTTGTGTTTCTCTATTTTCTGTTCTTGTTGTTCATCTTTCCTTCAGTGATTCTGCTTGTTAACAGCAGGTTTTCATCACTAATGCTCAACAATTACACTCAAAAAAATGATGTGTTGGCTTTACTTAACTTTGTTTTGTAAACAGGCACCACCGGTCCCACATAACTATGTTTCGTTAAACAAACATAATATGTTCATGTAACTTCAACATCATAGAATTTGGTCATTTTAAGCGACCCAATTAAACTCTGAGTTAATGAGATAATTAAGTGAATAACTGAGTGATGATTGAGCATTATTGAAGACACCTGATGTTAACAAGCAGAATCTCTGAAGGAGAAAACCAGAATTTTAAGTCACCATTATGGAGATAAGTATTTGTTTTAGTTGGGCTCTTGACCATTAACTTATTAACTTTAGAGTTTGTTTGGTTGCTTTACATGAGTTATAACAGCCAGATGAACAATGAATTAAGGAGATCTGATGGTGTTGGTTGTGTTTAAACGTAATCAGTATTTCACAATCATTTGACCTCAATCACTGAACTCATATTGAACCTAATTTTTGAGTTAAGTTTACCTTACTGTCATTGATCATACTATTTTTAGCCTTTTTAATGAAATTCAAATGACCAAATCAAGAAATATAAAATAAATTTCTTACAAAATATTTTGAGTAGGCACACACAGACATCAGGAATCAACATATGAATCTCAGCAATGGTGACAAACAGATCATAAGCTCATTATTTATTCATGCAGCAATGCATGATGGAGCCATGAATGAGTTTTGATTGGTGGCACCCAGAATGCACTGCAACATGCTTTATAATTGTCACCATTGTTGAGATTCACAGGCTGATTCTTGATGTCTGTGTGTGCCTACTCAAAACATTTTTTAGGAAGTTTATTTTTTGTTTATTGATTTGATCATTTGAATTTCATTAAGTCTAAAAATAGTATGCTCTACAATGACAGTGCTGTTATTTTCCATAAGGTGAAGTTAACTCAGAAATTCAGTTTAATACAAGTTCAGTGACTCAGGTCAAATGATTGTGAAATAATGATTATGTTGAAACACAACCAATACCATCAGATGACCTTTGTTTATTGTTCATCTGGCTGTTATAACTCATGTACAGCAACCAAACAAAATCTAAAGTTAATAAGTTAATGGTCAAGAGCCCAACTAAAACAAATACTTATCTCTATAATGGTGACTTAAAAATTCTGGTTTTCTCCTTCAGAGATTCTGCTTGTTAACATCAGGTGTCTTCAATAATGCTCAATCATCACTCAGTTATTCACTTAATTAACTCATTAGCTCAGAGTTTAATTGGGTCGCTTAAAATGACCAAATTCCATGATGTTGAAGTTACATGAACATATTATGTTTATTTAACGAAACATAGTTATGTGGAACCGGTGGTGCCTGTTTACAAAAAAAAGTTAAGTAAAGCCAACACATCATTTTTTTGAGTGTACTTACATATTCACTGAATTATCTCAATGCAACACTGTCAATGTTACTTTTACTCTTTGTAGTGTGGATTTTCCTGTGGGGTTGAAAGGGTTAACAGTGTAAGATAAAAAGACACACCCACGAAATGTATTTTCCAGTAATAAACTGTAAGTTATTAAACAGGTTTATACTGGCAACACTGTTGCCAGTAGTTTACTGTAAAATCTTGTTTTTTGGGTCACCATTGTGCTGAAGAGTAGAGCCTGTGCTTTAGTCCAGGAGAAGATCTACAAACATTGATGAAGTGCTGCATGTTGCTTTATTTAACAGGCGGTGACTGTGTAATTGCTGGTCCAGTGGAAATCTCTTTATTTACTAAAGTTTTTTTTGTGGTTTCAAATGAAATAAGTTCACAGTAATACTTTGCTCACGTTATTAATGCATTGTACATTTTTGTTAATACATTTAAATTGTAGTTGGTAAATTTAAAGCAGTCGGTTTCAGCAAGTGAAATTAGTTAACTCGAGTTTTAGTGCATTTTTACAGTTACATACTGTAGATTACAGTAAAGAACTGTACAATTAACAGTAAATTGCTGGCAACAGTGTTGCCAGTATTTTACTGTAAAAAACCCCGGTAAGGGCTAACAGTGTCGTAAAAGTCTGTTATCAGTCTTAAGGTGCTCTGTAATAGGACACCCGACCGACATAGTAACCTCAATTGTGATGTTAGTTTTGGGGGAGTTTCATAGACCTTTATATTCATTAAATATAATGAATATGAATAATTGTGTGTGTCTGATTGGTCCAGACCCTAAAATACTAATGAGAATTTTTAATTAAATTATATTAAAAACTTTTAATTTAGACCCTAAAGAATCATATTAGCTTGTACAAAAATGGCATTATATGACCCCTTTAAAAAAATGGCTGAAATCTTTACAGCAATGTGAACATTGAACTAGAGACCTGCGCGGGACACAATTTTCAGACCCGCTCCCGCCCACTCTCGCAGTGTTCAGTCCCGCTTCCGCCCGCTCCCGCAAAGATTTGTCATTTTTAGTCCCGCTCCCGCCCGCATCTGTGATATAATGTCCCGCTCCCGGCCGCACTTTATGACTGACGAAAGGTCTTGGGGAAAAAAAATGCGTGCGCACAAAATTCCTTACCAATACTTGGTAACATATTTATTGGTAAGCCTGCATATGTCCAACCATACAAAACATTAAATAGGCATCAGTAACTAACGCCAACAAAGATAAACATTAATCAGCCCAAATTCCATTAGGCTTAACGTGTAAAAACAACCTTAGGCATTGCCTACACATAGGAACATTTGTAAAACGGATAATTCTTATCTACTATATTATAGACTTCACTATATCACAGGCCATTTAAACATTTAAAATGTGATCACAAAACGGTCCCATATTACGGACAGCATAATATTCACAACAATACTAACAGCTAACAGTAACCAAAAACAAAAAATATATTCGATTAGGTAATATTATTATCTATCTAATATATATAATTAGATAATGTTCCTGTCACATTATAGGCTAGCCATGAACTAAAACATTGAGACTAAAAAACTATTTGGGCTTTGAGCTGCTCAGTGCAGGTGTTAAACTGAAAATAGCCGGTGTGCCTACCTTTTAATTTTAATAATATGAATATGAATAATATGAAGAATAATAAGATGAATAAAAATAAAAACTCAGCAGGTTGCTACCAGCATGTCTAAATGAAAATGATCAAAATAAAGGTAAAAGAAGCAGATGCTGCTTAGGATGTCGGATTCTTTGAATAACCATGAAGGAAAAGTATGTTGTTTACTGATGAGGGCTTCAGCACACTGCTCAAATGCTGAAAGCCCGTTTGGACGGTGCGCTGGAGGCTGGGACACATATAGTACATGGTGTGCCAGTTTGGAAAGTGTGGGAAATTCAAAGCAATGTTTCTTCCACCACGGGAGGATATCTTTGGGTTGGTGTGATTTGGATCCATCCAGTTTGACTTTCAAATACTCCACTATCTCGGAATCTACAGACTTCTGCGAGTCAGTACACGTAGCACCTACATCTTCCCATTCTTCAAAATCACGAAATGTCACCTTTTTAGGAGGTGGCTCAGAATTTTCCTCAGCTTGGACATGAAACCCCAAGTCCTCAATCAGCTCTTTCACAGCTTCAGTCACACATTGTCTTTCATTTTCATCGACCATCTTAAGCTGACGCAGTTTGGGAGTCAGGAATGTTGCTACTTTATAGAGCATGTTAATTCCATTTGAAGCAAGGGTACTTGGTGACAACAGTTCGTCTAGGCGTTGTACACAAGCAGATGCGATAGCACTGAGTAGGGGGTCAACCTTGGCCACTTCACAATGCTCTCTTAACTTCACGGACCAAGGCAGAACAAGCGCCGCACTTAATGCCGTATTGTCCGACTCCAGGTCATTCGTTGCGTCTTTGAAGGGTTTGAGAAACGCCACGAGGGATCCAAGAGTGTTTTTATTGATACAGTCTACTTTGTGATACTGCTTATTATCCAGCAGTATTGTTGTGACCTCATCATACTGCTGTGAGACAGAATCCAGCATGTCCACAGTCGAATTCCATCGTGTCTCCACTGACTGTTTGAGAGACTTCTCCAGCTTGACTTGCAGGCCAGAATGTTTAAAATAGCTGACCAGTTTCTTCACGTTGGTGATAAGCTGGGCCGCTTCGGGGACTTGGCTCATCACAGCAGGTGAGAGTACATGTGCGAGAACTGAATTCAGTACATGTGCACTACAGTTCAGTCTAGTGAACCCACGTAAAGAGGCCACCATGTTAGCTCCTCTATCCGTGACAAAAACAATTTTCTTTCCCAAAAGCGAACAATCAATTCCAAAGACTCTTAAGTTCTGAAACAATAAAGCACGAATATTTTCACCTGTCTTTGGAGTGCATTCTTCAAATGGGGCAGAAAATAGCACTCTAGATTCTAAATTGTAGTCTGAATCGACGTAATGTATGGTGGCTGACAGAAAAGAGGTTTTTCTATATGTCTCTGTCCAAATATCAGTTGTCACAGCACATCCATATTTCACAATTGTCTCAGTCATGTCATCGACAACAGCCCTTCTAAATCTGTGTGCCCTGTCATCTACATGGCGTGACACAGTTGTTGGATGAGGCAGAATATCTCTCACATCATATCTGCCTATTGTGGCTGCCGTGTCTACCAAATGTTGTGTCAACTGAATGAATCCCTCACCAGCAATGCTGTCATATGGACGGAGGTCAGCAGAAACAAAGTCCACACATTTGTCTATTGTCTTCGCCTTTAGAGCACTTGACACTTTCGACGTGTTTCCCTTGAACTCCAACAATCTTTGTCCTTTCAAGACTGTACATACATGACGATTTAGGCCTGATGTTCCAGATTTGTGTCCGTTGTATGTTAACACCTTTTGGCATTTATCGCAGCAGGCGAAAGGTAGTTGATTCCCCTCTCCGTCATGCACAACCGAAAAAGACTGCCAAATGTCTGATTTGAGGTTTCGTGATTTTTTTGTAGTAAATGTGCCTTTCTTTAGAGAAGTATTTACATCTGAAGCGCTAAGGCCTATATCTGAAGCACTAGAGGCGCTCTGTTCCTCGTCCATGCTGTCTATTTTGAACTTGAACTAGCTATGATTCGAACACGGAGCAGCGGGAAGGAATCTCTAAACAAGTGTGCGTGTGATTAGGCCCCCCCCTACCCGACAACATTCACAAGTTTAGGCTGCTTAAAACGTTTTTATTGCTGCCAATCAGAATCTCCCTCACAACTACAAATTATGTACGCTACTTTAATCATTTATATATTTTACTTTACACTCATATTTAATTTGCGGGAGTGCAGCGTATCCCTCCCTCCCGCCCGCACCCGCAAGTGCACCTCATGATCCCGCCCGCTCCCGCAATGACCTTTCAAAATTTGTCCCGCGCCGCACTGTTTTGCGTCGCGACCCGCGGGTCCCGCGGGACTCCCGCGGGAGTGCAGTCCAGAGTACTGCGTGTTTTTTTTTTTTTTTTTTTTTGTATGTAACGTTATGATAATTTATATTCTATGTTTGTGACGTGTGTAAAGTTACAAATATGCTTAGGTAGGTCAATATGCCATTGTTTGATTGTTTAGTTATAACCAGGGCTGGGTATCGTAACAAAATTTTCGATACCGATACCGATACCTTGACTTCGATACCAATTTTAGGAAAACCTTTTTAACAATATGTGACCCGTTACAGAAATCAGGGACGCAAGTCGGCAGCACAACTTGCGAGAAAAATGAGAAACAAGCGTTTTTTTCCAAAATTTGTGATTTCCGCTTTTTTTGCAGAATCTGTTAGTTGAAATCACGAAGAAGCCTCTCCATGTTTGAGATAGCAGTATTGGTATATTTAAAAGCTTACATTTTGAGGTTGAAATCGGCTTGTTTTCGTAGATTCTAGCACGCAGTAGGGGCGTGGTGTGTTATTGTCTGTGTGTATTTCTATACTGAATATGGCGCTTTTGTCCCCGCCTTCCAAGTGAACCGCATGGCTACTTATTATGTTGTGCTCTGGTCGGCTCAATTCAATTCAATGGAGATGGACGCCGCAAAGATTGTCAGACGAGCTGAACTGTCCCACCAGGCACAGTACGTCAATGTGACGTCAGGAAGACGTTGGCCTCCAACTAATCCAACGTCAGTCAGACGTCATATTTTGGTTGAAAATGAAAATCAGGTTGACGTCTAAACCCAACGTTTGTTTGACGTCAAGCTCCAACGTCAGACAGATGTTGAATTTTGGTTGGAATAAGCACAGCAAAAAAAATATGACATGCATGGCAGCACATTAAATCTGTGAAGATCTCAGCAGAGGAGGATTAAACAACTCAAACAGCATTACCAGCTTCACTTATTACTAACCAGATATACTTTATTTCATTTCCGGTTTAATAAAATTAATAGTTGTATTTTAAAGTCACCATTATAGTGGTTAGTGTTTGCTTTAGTTGGACTCCTGCCCCTTGACTTTTTATTATAACATTTTCTCTGCTGCTATAATTGTGTGATTATAAAGCACATTTATAGTGGCAAATAAGCCATGAGATCAGGTGATGTTGGCTGTTTATTGATGATAAAGCCTGATTTCCTGATCTTAGTGTCTAATGTTTAGATTTTGCTGAATTTGTGTTTTTAATGTTGTTTTATAACTGAAGCCATTTAAATTTTCAGTATGAGAGCAATGCCGTTTATCAAATAATATAAAGGATTTTTACAAACATTTAGTGCATTCAACTTTTTCCTCTACATAATTACTTAGACATCAATAATCAGTGTATGACTCTCAACAATGGTGACAATCAATGAAACGCTTCATGCTGCAGTACATGCTGGGTACCACCCATCAAAACTCACCCATATCTCCCAGCATGCATTGTGGCATGAATAAATTATGCAGCTGGATTTTTTGTAGCTTGTTTTATGCTCAGAGTTGATCTGATTATCTGGATATTTTGTTTGATTGTCACCATTGTTGAGGTTCATATGCTGTTTCTTGATGTCTGTGTGCGTCCAAGTAATATCATAGATTAAAGGTTTTTGTGCACTTAATAGTATTCAAAAAAACAAGTATATTATATGATTAACAATGCTGTGGAGTCAAATTTCTATTTTGAATAAAACAGTACTAAATCCAATAGTAAAAAATCCTATTCAATCAAAGCATTAGACACTGAATAAGATCAGGGATTCAGGCAATTACATGATGATATCATTGTAAGACTGAAAGAAACGACATACACTCCTTCCCCACATCCCCCACTCTTACAGAGATCGCCCACACTCACACAATAATTTATATGGGTTTAATGTGAATGATTATTGTTTAGTATCATTTTAAAGGTCTCAGGGTGACTGGTAATAATGTCTCATTTCCAAATAAGTAAAACAAAAGGAAATAAGGTTTTTAAGAGTTTAGGGATATCTGGCACACAAAGGAATGTGGTCTCTATGGTTCTACTCCCAAAAGGTGTAAATTCATGAATGTAAAGTACCACTGTTAACAAATGGTCAACTTCTGCCCCCAGTAAGTCTGGGCGGGGGGAAACACAGTAAATTTCCACTGTGAACTCTTGTTTACATATGAAATGAGGTCTGGGTATATAAGGAAATGCAGCTAGAAGATCGGCGCTGTTTTTCTGTATTCAGATTAGCCCGTGAGCTTGGCTCACGTAGCCATACAATGTTGGGTAAAGGATTTTCCTCTTTGTTCTAGAACATTTGATGATTTGTATTGATTATCTTTCAATTGATTATGGAATTGTAATAATACATTTACCTGACATAATAAATTGTTATATTTGATTATTCTAACAGACTTTGACTTTATTTTCATTGGAGTTAAAAGGAATAGTCAAACATTAACGTATACTTAATGATACACAGACATCATTAAAACCTTTTCATTTATGGAGTCAGATAACGAATAACGAGTTTATACATATGAGAAAATGTACTGCATTTAACCCAAAATACTTTGTCATGAGAAAAGACGAAACACGTGTGAAACCTTCACCTCAAATCGAACGCCGTATTTGGATCGATTTTGGAGGACTTACATCATCATCATCAATAAACAGCTAACATCACCTGATCTCATGGCTTTTTTTAGCTTCAACAATTGTTCTTTATAAACACATTCTTGAAGCAGCCCGAGAACATTTAATAATAAAGTGTCAAAGGTCAAGAGCACAACTAAAGCAAACGCTAACCACCACCATGGTGACTTTAAAATACAAAATATGATTTCATTAAACCGGAAATTAAATAAAGTAAATCTGGTTAATTTTATGTTAAGCTGGTAATAAGTGTACGGCCATGCATTTCACCTTTTTGTTTGGTTTATTCCAACCAAAATACTATGACTGCCCAACGTTGGAGCTTGACGTCAAACAAACATTGGATTCAGACGTCAACCCAACTTTCATTTTCAACCAAAATCCAACGTCTGACTGACGTTGTAGTCTATGTCCTGTGCCTGCTGGGGTGGCAGTTACCGGTACACTGAAAATGTTTTCGCCGCACTTTGTGGGCTCGGGAAACTGAAATCCCGCGCGCGCGCGCCCTCGGTGCTTGAATATGGCGGCTCGGCTCGCTGACAATGGTAGTTGGCTGTTTCATATGAGACATCCCGATTGCTTTGAATGGGGCACGTTTTGTGAACAGGGAACAGACTTAATGGAGACTTAATGGACTGGCAACAATCGAAATACAGGATGCAGTTAAGACCTTTGCTGCCATGAAGGCCTGCCGTGCGCGTTTCTGAAATGCAAGTTAAGCTTCATTTGCTCTTTAGTCGTTATTTAAGATGCTAAACCTGCTGATGATATAATGTGCTTGCGGACATTTCATTTGTGTGTGTATACGCACATAAGTGATGTAAAGAGATTTGCAACAGTAATTTGAGGAGGTGAAATGTGATTATTTGGAAAATCACTGTCATGACTGCTTAAAGAAAAATGCCAGCAGGCATTTGCCTCCTGCATAAACTTTAATATTGTTGACATTTTGGGCACAGGCGCGTTGCGCACTATTTGCGTTATATGTAGGCCTTTGGCATATTGGTCTTTGTGTGTTGTTGCTGGTTTTGCGTTATATCATGGCATATTGGTCTTTGTGTGTTGTTGCTGGTTTTTTGTTATATGTATGGCATAACGATATTGGTCTTTGTGTGTTGTTGCTGGTTTTGCGTTATGTATGGCATAACGTTATTGGTCTTCGTGTGTTGTTGCTGGTTTTGCGTTATATGTATGGCATATTGGTCTTTGTGTGTTGTTGCTGGTATACGTTTCAAATAGAGGGGCAGCACAATTGTTTTTCGCCTAGAGCGGCAGAAGTGCATTCGCCGGTCCTGGGGTTGAGTTTCCATAAACATTAAAGTTTGTTGTTTTGTGTTCATTCTAAGAACACGTACACGTTATCTCATGTTTAGTCTGTTTAGACCTTCCCATACCTACTATTGTTATTAGCTAGCAGGAAAGAAAAAAAAGCTGTAAAGCACATTGGGGGAGCTTTACAGGGGTATAGCTCAATGAGATGTAAATGAGCCCTATTGTCACTCCCAGCAGCAGAGAGAGGTGAGAACTGCAGAACTTTAAAAGGCTGTTATCTTAACTTTTAGTTATTTTGAGTGGCTACCTTCAAATGGAAACAACTTCTCCAAATATTATCAGATTTCCATGTGTTACACATCGTTGGAAAGCTTGGAGACTACACTTTCAGAATCTATGAATAACTCAAAATGCCCCAGAACCGACTTGTGTCCCTACTTTCCGTGTTTGGTCACATATTACTTTTCCCAAATTTTTTTTTAGTTTGTTGACTTTTTTACACTCATATTTTGAGTCTGTAAAAAAGCACCAATGCTAACGTTTTCTATGTTTCCTAATCATTTAACAACATGTATTCTTTACTTCAATGAGCTCATTGTTTCTGCCTTCATGAATTGTTTAACAATGTAACAATGAAAATTAATTGAAATGCATTACACACAGTCACCTCTAACAGATCACTCTAAATTGTAATTTAGACACATGCATTTTCTGTAAAGCTGCTTTGAAATGATATGTTTTGTGAAAAATGCTATACAAATAAATGTGAATTGAATTAAATATAGGCTACTGGGGTGCGAAGTATACCTCACCCTCGGGAAAAAAAACAAACAAAAAAAAAAAACGTATAAAGCTTGCCGCAAAGCAGTGGTGAAGTAGCCTATTGATTATGGATGTGTCGGGAAAAAATAGCAAGGATATATTTAAACTTTTCATTAATAATAAATGTTTACTGATTGTGTTGTCTGCAAAGATGAATATGGCGATGTTGCCTCGATCGTCATTCCTGCAGTAGTGAACACACACACGCACATGGATTACATAATCAAATTATTTATTTATAATTTTTTTCGTTTAAAAGTAGACATATTTTAACCTATATTTAAGTCTATATGCCTATTTCTCGTGTCTGTGAGTCAAGTATCCTATACGCTTAGTTTCGGTTCATTTGTGACGCGAAAAATAAAAAAATAAAAGATTATACAATGTTCCATAATAACAAAGGAGGAACATTATCAAATCAACGTTCACAAAATGTTTTGAGGATATCATTGAGGCCTGAGATGATGGAATGTATTTTATAAAACGTTCTTGTAATGTCACGTGTTCTCCAGACACTGATACTGATCTCCATAATGGTGATCATCCAAGATGGCGGCTTGTTAGTACCTGTGTTTGTGTCTGTCTCGTATCTGTCGGCTTTTAATAGTGTGAATGACATGTTAAGTGACTGATGATTTCACAAGACACCCTGGTTGTGTTGAAAAATTTTTAGATTGTGATGCTGTTTCTCCTGGACGTGATTTTTATTGCTTTTGCTGGTTTCGTCTGCTGTTGGAGTTCGAGTTGTCAGAGTTTTTTCCTGAGGATGGATAATCTTGGCGGGAGGTGATCCCCGGGAAATTGCTTCTCCAGACACCCATGGGAGACTGTCCCGTCTTTGTGCTGTGCTCGTTTACAAAACTCTTTAAATCATCATCTATCGAGTTTTGAATTTGGAGAGGTACTCTTAGCCGGGGATTTTAATTTGGATTGGTTGACCTCTATTTCGGATAGTTTTCAGAATCAGAATCAGAATCAGAATCAGCTTTATTGCCAAGTAGTGCTTTCACACACAAGGAATGTGCTTCGGTAGCAAGATGCTACCATGGCTGCTATAATCAGCGCCAATCTTGAGAAAAATACAGCATGACATGAGGAGAGGTGAGGTGAAAAAAACGCGACCCCCAGACTATGCTCCTGTAAGGAGTACAGTCTGGGAACAGGAAAAAACACCTCAGCAACATTAGCACATAAACAGTACAACAACATGAACAAGACATTGCAACAGGGTAGGGGAGTGGGGGATGGAATTGTCCAGCCCAGGCAAGCAGCATCCGGTCCTGCAGCCATTCTCGGCGCTGGTCACAGACCCGCCTTTTAAATCTGTCTGTGACTCTTTTAATCTTATTCAGTTGATTGATAGTCCAACTCGTCCAAACCTAAAGTGCCCTGAAAAGTCCTCTTTACTTGATTTGTTTTTAACCAATGCTCCACACAAATTCTCAGATATAGGTGTGTTTGCAAATGACCTGAGTGATCATTGTATAATTGCGGCAGTTAGGAATGCTAAAATCTCGAAACAGAGGCCACGGATTATTTTTAAAAGGGATATGAAGTATTTCTGTGAACAAGCCTTTCTACACGATCTGTTTCATTTTGATTGGAACAAAATCTATCTTATAGATAAAGTAGAATTGGCCTGGAATTATTTTTATGATGGTTTTCTAAGGATCATAGACAAGCATGCCCCCCCCCACCAGGCACAGTACGTCAATGTGACGTCAGGAAGACGTTGGCCTCCAACTAATCCAACGTCAGTCAGACGTCATATTTTGGTTGAAAATTAAAATCAGGTTGACGTCTAAACCCAACGTTTGTTTGACGTCAAGCTCCAACGTCAGACAGATGTTGAATTTTGGTTGGAATAAGCACCGCAAAAAAATGTGACATGCATGGCAGCACATTAAATCTGTGAAGATCTCAGCAGAGGAGGATTAAACAACTCAAACAGCATTACCAGCTTTACTTATTACTAACCAGATATACTTTATTTCATTTCCGGTTTAATAAAATTAATAGTTGTATTTTAAAGTCACCATTATAGTGGTTAGTGTTTGCTTTAGTTGGACCCCTGCCCCTTGACTTTTTATTATAAAATGTTCTCTGCTGCTTTAATTGTGTGTTTATAAAGCACATTTATTGTGGCAAATAAGCCTTGAGATCAGGTGATGGCTGTTCATTGATGATGAAGCCTGAATTCCTGATCTTAGTGTCTAATGTTTAGATTATGTTGAATTTGTAATGTTGTTTTATAACTGAAGCCATTTAATTTTACAGCATGAGCAATGCCGTTTATCAAATAATATAAAGTATTTTACAAACATTTAGTGCATTAAAGTTTTTCCTCTACTTAGACATCAATAATCAGTGTATGACTCTCAACAATGGTGACAATCAATGAAATGCTTCATGCTGCAGTGCATGCTGAGTACCACCAATCAAAACTCACCCATATCTCCCAGCATGCATTGTGGCATGAATAAATTATGCAGCTGGATTTTTTTTTAGCTTGTTTTATGCTCAGAGTTGATCTGATTATCTGGATATATTTTGTTTGATTGTCACCATTGTTGAGGTTCATATGCTGTTTCTTGATGTCTGTGTGCGTCCAAGTAATAACATAGATTAAAGGTTTTTGTGCACTTAATAGTATTCAAAAAACAAGTATATTATTTGATTAACAACAATGCTGTAGAATCAAATTTCTATTTTGAATAAAACAGTACTAAATCCAATAGTAAAAAAGTCCTATTGATTCAAACCATTAGACACTGAATAAGATCAGGTATTCGGGCAAAAACATGATGATATCATCATCATCAATAAACAGCTAACACCACCTGATCTCATGGCTTTTTTTAGCTTCAACTATTGTGCTTTATAAACACACATTTGAAGCAGCCAGAGAACATTTAATAATAAAGTGTCAAAGGTCAAGAGCACAACTAAAGCACATGCTAACCACCACCATGGTGACTTTAAAATACAAAATATGATTTCATTATACCGGAAATCAAATAAAGTAAATCTGGTTAGTTTTAAGTTGGATTTTGGTTGGATTTTGGTTGAAAATGAAAGTTGGGTTGACGTCTGAATCCAATGTTTGTTTGACGTCAAGCTCCAACGTTGGGCAGTTATAGTATTTTGGTTGGAATAAACCAAACAAAAAGGTGAAATGCATGGCCGTACACTTATTACCAGCTTAACATAAAATTAACCAGATTTACTTTATTTAATTTCCGGTTTAATGAAATCATATTTTGTATTTTAAAGTCACCATGGTGGTGGTTAGCGTTTGCTTTAGTTGTGCTCTTGACCTTTGACACTTTATTATTAAATGTTCTCGGGCTGCTTCAAGAATGTGTTTATAAAGAACAATTGTTGAAGCTAAAAAAAGCCATGACTGACGTTGTGGTCTATATCCTGTGCCTGCTGGGCCTGTACGTAAATTCAGAGTCAAAGGCCGAAATAATCCCTGGTTTTCTCCTGAGATTTCATGCCTTCTCAAAGATAGGAATGCTGCCTGGTCAAGGGCCAGAAAATCAAAGAGTGATACGGACTGGGTTTATTTTCGGAAATTGAGAAATAGGTTTACATCTCTCATTAAAAAGTCAAAATCAGAGTATTTCGTAAATGAAACTACAAAAAATCTAAAAAATCCAAGCAAGTTCTGGAAAATTATTAAAGCCTCTTTTGGAAATATTAGCAGTAGTGAACTACCTCCTCATGTTATGATCTATTCAGGCAAGGTGACTGATAAACAAAAAATGTTAGCTTGCTTTAATGAGCATTTTATTTCTTCAGGATCCATATTTTAATCCTTATGTCCTACTTCTTCTGGTTCCTGTGTACAGGAGAATTCTTTTGACCCATGTTTACCTTCAGAAAAACTATTTTATATTTCTCCTTTATCAATTAATAAAGTCCATAAAGCCCTTCAGGAATTAGACACAAAAAAGTCTGCTGGTCCTGACAATTTAGATTTCTAAAGTTAGCAGCTGACTTTCTTGCGGAGCCTTTATCATACATTTTTAAATTAACAATTGTGGAAAACGACATCCCTAAAGTATGGAAGTCAGCCCATGTTACACCATTACTAAAAGGGGGCGATCCATATTTTAAATAACTATAGGCCTATTTCGAAGCTGTGTACTTTAGCTAAACTCCTTGAGAGCCTGATTGGTGAGCCGCTAAAGGAATTTTTAAACATAAATGCTATCCTATCACCTTTTCAATCAGGGTTTAGGAAGCAACATAGTACCATATTGGCAGCATTAAAGTTGATAAATGATATTGTTGGGGCATTGGATAATAGGAAAATATGTGCTGCGCTGTTTATAGATCTTTCAAAGGCGTTTGATACGGTTGATCGCCGCATTCTTGTGAATAGTCTAGTGAGCATTGGCATGTCTAAGCATTCGGTATACCGATTGGTTTGCAAATTATTTGTCAGGTAGAACCCAAAGTGTTCGGGTAGCTGGTTCTGTGTCTTCATTCTTGCCTATTTACAAGGGGGTTCCTCAAGGCTCAGTATTAGGTCCCATATTATTTTCAATTAGTACCATAATCATAGCGCTGTCAGAAACATGGGTTAATGAAGCGCGAGGTGTAGATTTCTGTATGGAAGGATATGAATTGCATCATTGCAGTAGAAGAGATAAAAGGGGAGGTGGTGTTGCCCTATTTGTGACCACTGATTTGAAATGCAGGATTGTAGAATGTATGACAACAGCCATTAATGATTTATTTGAATGTATCACAGTAGAGATTGATATGGAAAAGAAGAGGAATGTTGTTGTTACATGCATTTACAGAATACCTGGGTCAAAAATTGAAACATTCAATGAACAACTAGAAAAGGTGTTATGTCAGCTGAATGAAAAGAAAAATTATATTTTGTGTGGGGACACAAACATCGATTTGTTGAGTGTGAATAGATAAGCTGCAGCTAGTGATTATTTGGAGATGTTACATAGTAAAGGGTTGTTTTCATTGATCACCGAGCCAACTCGGATAACAACAACATGTTCGACATTGATCGACCATATTTTTTCAAATGTTTTAGAAAGTAAAATCAAGAGTGGTTTGATGATCAACGATATAAGTGACCATTTACCTGTCTTCTGTGTTTTGGATTGTCAAATACCTAATAAGAAGGAAACTCGCTGTAGGACTAAATATGTTAGAAAAAGGACAGATGAAGCAATTTGTGGATTTAGAAATGACTTGTGTGAGCAAGACTGGAAAGAGGTGTATGTCGGGGAAGTAAATGCAGCATATGAAGCTTTTCTGGATAAAATTCTTACATTATATGAAGTGTATTGTCCATATGTGCAATATAGATATAAGGATAGCTTTAGTAAAAACCCTTGGATTACTAGGGGGCTACAGAATGCATGCAAAAAAAAGAATAAACTTTATAAAGATTTTATTAAATTTAGGTCAAAAGAAGCAGAAATTAAGTATAAGTTGTATAAAAATAAATTAACAACAATAATGAGACAAGCGAAAAAAGATTATTTTGGTAGTTTATTAGAAAAAAACAAAACTGATATTAAAGGAACATGGAATGTTTTGAATAAACTGATTGGGAAAAGTTCATCAGGTCAGGACAGTACATCACATTATTTTATAAACGAGGATAATAAGAAAATTGAAAACTTAAACGAAGTAGTAAACGAATTTAATTCTTTTTTTGTAAATGTGGGACCCAAGCTAGCAGAGAATATTGAAAAACATGACTTAAGTTCACATAATGGAGGGACAAGGGGGAGTAGAGTACTCCAATCAATGTTTCTTGGAGATGTTAGTGAAGATAAAATTGTATCTATAGTAAATGCATTAAAATACAAGACATCGACAGATATGGACGGGTTAGATATGATTATTGTGAAAAAAACCATTGATTGTATTGTTAAACCTTTAAGTTACATATTTAATCTTTCATTTCAGACAGGGACCTTTCCTAATAGGATGAAGGTAGCAAAGGTAGTCCCACTATATAAAGACGGCGATAAGCATATGTTTACAAATTATAGACCAATTTCGTTATTACCTCAATTTTCTAAAGTCCTTGAAAAAATTTTTGTGCAAAAATTTGATGAATTTATTGAAAAAAAAAAACAATTGTTAAATGAGAGCCAGTATGGATTCCGTTCAGGTAGATCTACAGCTTCTGCGACCATGAATATAGTTGAGGACATAGTAAAAGCAACTGACAACAAGAAACACACAATAGGTGTGTTTATCGACTTAAAGAAAGCATTCGATACAATTGATCATTCAATACTGTTATTAAAGCTACAATCATATGGTGTGAGAGGAATAGTGTTGGATTGGTTAAGTAGTTATTTGAATAAAAGACAACAGTATGTTCAGTATAATAATAACAAATCCAATAATATGCAAATTGAATGTGGTATACCGCAAGGTTCAGTTATAGGACCGAAATTATTTATACTTTATATTAATGATATCTGTGATGTATCGAAGTTATTGAATTTTGTTCTATTCGCAGATGACACAAATATTTACCTCTCAGGAAATGATTTAAATGACTTGGTAAATAGTATGGAACAAGAAATTGTTAAAGTTAAGGAATGGTTTGATATTAATAGGTTGTCATTAAATTTAAAGAAAACAAAGTTTATGATTTTTGGTAATAGAAAAAAAGATGAAAGTATTGTACTAACAATAGCAGGAACAAAAATAATGAAAGTTAGGGAAATCAGGTTTTTGGGTGTACTACTAGATGAGGGGTTGACTTGGAAACCACATATCTCACACATACAAAAAAAGATATCGAAGTGTATTTTTGTATTAAATAAGGTGAAACATGTGTTGGATTATAAGGCATTGAGAACCTTGTATTGTGCATTGGTGTTGCCCTACATCAGCTACTGTGTGGAGGTGTGGGGAAACACATACCAAAGCAATACAAGGTCACTCGTTCTATTACAAAAGAAAGTTTTACGAATTATATTTAAAACAGATTATAGAGAGCATACAAATGACTTATTTACTTATTTTTTGGTTCTAAATTGTTAAAATTTAAAGAATTGGTCGAATTACGGACACTTATTGTTATGTTTAAAGCAAGAGAAAGAGTATTGCCCACAAACCTTCAACACTTGTTTGTCCTTATAGAAAATGAAGGAAGAAGAAAGGGACATTTTAGGTGTCAAACCGTAAGGACAACAGCAAAACAAATGTGTACTTCAGTGGTGGGAGTGAAAGTTTGGAATTCTTTGCAAAATGAACTAAAGCAATGTAAAAATATATTTCAGTTTAAAAAAAGATTTAAAGAGAAAACAATGGAGTTGTATGAACACTTATAGAAGTTGATGATGAGGATAGTTGTGATCATGGTTTACTTTTTTTGGAAATCTGCTCCAGGTTGATGTTTTGGTTTCTGGTTTGTTTCATTTGTTATCATCATGTATTAACGGGGACTTGATGTACTGAGTCTTTTGATATGTTGAGTTTAATTTTGTTTTTGTGGAGGGGGCAGGAAATATAAGATTTTCTTCATCCTGCCTCCTTTTCATCATGGTATTATAAATTAAATGTATGAGGATAATGAAGTTAATGGAAAATATCCATGAATGAAATAAACATAATCCATGAATGAAATAAACATAATCAATTTATATAAACAAACTTTTTGAAAATTTATCGAATTCTATGTATCACTATTATGCTGATGATACTGTTATTTACTGTATTGCATCATCTACTGCACAAGCCTTTGAACTTTTGCAGTCTGCATTCAATATTGTTCAGGAACGTTTAAAACAGCTTAAGCTTGTCTTAAATGTACAAAAATCAAAAATAATGGTATTTACAAACTTAAAACAACTTCCAGTTTCTTCTGTAAGTATTTCAACTTTTGAAGGAAATGAAATGGTTTCTAAGCTAAGGATAAAGCTTGGCTATCTATACAGATCAAAATCATGCTTATCCATCCGCACTAGAAAAGATGGCCACTTTTCTTCCCATATTAGACTATGGTGATCTGATATATGCTTCTGCCCAATGTTTGAAGAAACTGGATGTTGTGTATCATTGTGCATTACGTTTTTTCACTGGTTGTGGTTATAGAACACATCATTGTATCCTTTATTATACAGCTAAATGGCCCTCTCTTTATGCAAGAAGGTACACTCACTGGCTATGTTTCATTTACAAGGTACTTCTTGGACTAGCTCCTACTTATTTAAGTGTTCTTTTAACAAGAAATCACGGCCATTATGGATTACGCTCAAATGATGTATTACACTTGTTGGTCCCCGGTGTCAAAACAGAATCAGGAAAAAAAGCCTTTATGTTTGCAGCACCTTCTGCCTGGAACCTTCTTCAGAAATCATTAAAAATGAATACTTTTATTTCTTATAGACAGTTTGTTTCAACTCTGAAGAATATGGGAATTCTGGGAACCAAAATAAAACTACCCGCTGAAAACATTATTAGACCTTCATGGTAAAGTTCCCAGAATGTTTTTAGAACAAAACATTTCTAGCTGGGAACACTCTAAAGTGTTGCCAGTCTTAGCAGCAATTATCTTGTCGAAAATATTGCATTGCGTGCTTCTGGCATCGAGTGTGGTACATAGGTAGGTACACTGTTGATCTTTTCCACGTATTTTCTATCTATCTGGTTTAGGACCATATAGGACACACACACACACACACTACAACCTCACGTGCGACGAGCCACGTCTCTCTGGGCAACCGCGTAAACTAACGTTAGTATTTTTCCACCACAGCCAATCATGCTGCATGCTTATTCATTGTTTCACTGACGTTGACTAGATTAACCCCTTAGGTAGTTACAGCCCTAGTTACAACGAATACACACCATAGTATTTTGTATGTGTATTTGTTTTGTTCCTTATGACAATTGTTTGTTTTGATTTTATGTAAAGGAACGGTAAAGACGATTATTTTAATGATTTACTCATCTGCCACAATAATGTCTTTAAATTACTTATTTGTGAGCTGTTCTCAGCATATATTGTTAAATAATATTTCTTGAAATTATGTACAGACGCATTTTTAATTAATTCTCTCTCTCTCTCTCTCTCTCTCTCTCTCTCTCTCTCTCTCTCTCTCTCTGTGTGTGTGTGTGTGTGCGTGTGTGTGTGTGTGTGTGTGTGTGTGTGTGTGTGTGCGCGTCAGATGCACGCTGTACAAAGTACTACCGCCCTGAAAGTACAGATGGCGCTATATACAGACTGTGTAAGGGAGACATGTGCACATGTGCAGAAGGTATTAACACAAATAATAAATATAACTTATAATATAAGGTATTAACACAAATAATAATATAAAGTGACCATATCCTGAACTTTTGTAGTATTTCATTTGGTTATCTTCAGTCTAGTAATTTTAAACATTCAGTTATGCTTTTTTATTCTTGTATGTGAAAGAGGAAACAAACTATTTATTTTGTGTGTGTGATTACAAGTGTACATTTACTTCTCTGAACGCAGAAAACTGCACTTTCCAGAAGAAAAACAAAGTCGACGAAAGTGAGCGAAATAGTGAATCCTGTAAAGCTGGCATGGATTATGGTAGGTTAATTCATTGTCATGACTGTTATACTTTCATAAATCAAGAATTCATTATTTCATATAATGAACCCCACCATGTTGTTGTAAATCGGTTGTTTTTTCAGTGGAACTCAAAAGGATTTTTTTTTCACGGTGCTCTTTTTATAGTAAATAAGTGCATTAAATGGTTTGTTCACCCAAAAATGAAAATTCTGTCATTAATTACTGTCCATCATTGTTCTTCGGAACACAAATGAAAATATTTTTAATAAAGTCTGAGAGATTTCTGTCAATCCATTGATATGTTTAGCAAATTTGCTCAAATGGAAAATATGTATAATTAATTATAACAAATTACCTCGTTCTGGCATGAAACTCGAGATGGCGCAGACTGATAGGTCTTTAACTAATTTGGTAGCGATCACATCATTATTTACATAGTGCAGCTTATTGGTTGCTTTGACATCAACGGCCAATGAGCTGCGGCTCAACATTTAAACAAATACTGGTGTGTTGCTGTTAGCAGAATGCAGCACGCTTTCAGAAACCCTCCACCTTCCCCAGCTCCACCTGTATAGATCTATTATGCGGGTTAATTCATGTAGGTTATATGCAAATGTGCAGCATGTCTGTCTTACTCACGGTAACATTTCTGTGAATGTATTGGCAGTAGCAAGTCTCATAGCATATCTAGTCCTCTCAGAATACATTAACATTGCCATATCCATTACCATACCAATCTCCCGAGAGTTGTCATGACAGAATTATATTTAATTACAACAAATAATTTGATTAATTTTAGAACTGATTGTAGCAGAATTGATATTACAATTATTTAATCAGTTTGTCCACCGAACAGACGTCATAATCAGTTATCAATTGTGGGAAATAGATGATCTTGCTTGCCAAGAAATTATAAATGTTCCCTATTGTATACAGTACTAAGAGGGTAATATCATGTACCAAAATGCTATAATTTGATTTTTTTGATACCAGGCAAGATAGGAATTTGAAGACATTAAAGGGTACCTATTATGGCATTTAAAATGTTCCTAATAATGTTCTGGGAGTCCCCAACAACAGTTTTACATGCATGCAATGACAAAAAACACTTTTGTTGTCTTATAATATGCATTTATTTTTACCTGATTTGCTCACCGACTCCCATATGAATCGTTTAGCGAGTCATTTTTCCAAACCCCGCCTTTGCGTGACGCTAATCTGTGGTGATATGTTAGACACCCAGCCGACGGGGTGTCATTGGTTGTTGCGCTAGATCTTACCCAGATACAACAGTGCTATTTTCTGATTGGCTAACAACACCAGACGAACAACACCAGAGGAGACCAGGGTTGCCAGGTCTGCACAACAAAACCAGCCCAATTGCTCATCAAACTAACCCAATCACGGCCAAAAATATTCAAATAGCGTTCCCGGGTGTTTCCTCAATAACAATCATGTTCCAGTGGATAAAACAATCGCGTCAACCAGCGTGCACTACACAAACAACCCGCGGAAACAGTGCAGGCATACGGACCTGGCAACACTGGAGGAGACGCGCTTGAATCCTGCCGGTTCCACAGTGAGTGAGTTTTGGGCACTGCGGCATATTAAATATATTACAAATAGTTTTTCAGCGTGAGAAATACAATGTGTGGCCGGAGAGCGTGACAAAAGACCGAAATGAGTGACTGTCACGCTCAATGCGTGATGCGTGACACTTGAGAGCCCTGTGACAACTCCATTAACAACGACAAACACTTCACATATTTCAATACAATTGACATTGAAGACCTAAGTTAGCTGCTAGAAGCTGCGCTGTGCCTGTGCGTACACAACACACAAAATAATTATAGAACATGATACAAACATAAAAGCAACAGCCTACTTACAGGTTGTGATTCGGAGAAGGAAGCTGATCCAAATAAACTCGGTACTGAACCTCCCTCCTTCAGTATCAGCCGGCTCGCAAATTCATACTTTATAGCATTTAGGTTTGTGAAGCAATCATCTTCAAAATGACGCGAACACAGAACAAGTTCGGGCTATAATGCTTCTGTGGTGTAGTTATGAACTGTAGCCACTGTCTTCAAATGCTCCTCACTGGGCAGATGAAAAAAGTTTGCTTTTGCGTCGCACTTCAAAACACAGCAGCGTCTCGTCGACATGATGTTTTCCCTGGTGTCTCCTAATGCAATGAGTGGGCGTATCTTATTCAAATAACTTGTACAAGTGACGTACGAAAGTGCATCGTTCGTCTATCGATTCATATCAGCGACTCAGAGTCGACTCTTACTTTTGAGAGATAATAACTTTGTATACGGTGAACTTTCATATTTAAAACTTTGCAGGATGTTTTCGTTCACTTAGATCTATGTTACACACTACATGAAAGGTAATTTTCAAAATTCCATGATAGGTACCCTTTAAAGCAGTGATACATACACTTGGACATTAAACATTTGGAGTTTCACTATCACAACTACAGAGTTATAGCCAAGCTAATATGACATAGGGACATTCATAACGCAACAGAAAATACTATATTTAGTCTATATAGAGAGCTGGGGTCATTCAGGGGAGCAAGGGGGATTTGGGGAGAACTTGTTTCACCACTCTTTGAGATTTAGTTTAAACAAAGAGGAAAGGGGGAAGGTTTTTTATGACGAACACTTTGATCACGTCCATTTGTTACATATCGCAAATACTACCACTTTGACGCTTCAAAAAGTTCATAAAGAGATAGTAAAATTATTACATTAATTTCATGTCTCCAGAAGCAATGAAAGCCTCATTAGAGCAACAGACCCTCATTTGAAATCAAATCTAATCAGTTATTATGCCAGTAACAATATATCACTTATATTTGACAGTTTATAAAGTCTCAGTGGTGGGAATGGATCTGGCACCGGACTCTGACATCTATCGCCTGAAGGTGGAGCAAGTGCTGAAAGAAGGTACATTGTTCTCTCCATACTCCACGGATCATGAAATGCATATGAAATGTGTCTGATTCTTGTTAAATGCAGTTTTTTTCTCTCAAATATTTATATGTTCAGCACGAGGCTAATGTGCATGGCAGGGAAAGTGTGTCCTAAACACTGTTCTGTCCTGTAGGCTCTGATCATGGTGTTGAGGGGAGAGTCAGACCATTTTTGGGTCGTCCCAGTTGCAGAGAGAGTTTAGGATTGGAACAAGGCAAGTCGTACTTCATCATGGGCATATCCAAAGACCTGCCAAAACTAAACGGAACGTAAGTGTCTCATCTGTGTCTGTAAATAACAGGATTTGCCTGAGATTTATGCATTTAAAATCTGCAGAATGTTGTTCATGGCTCAATGGTGTGACAGTTTTTTTTTTTTTTTGGTCAAAATGCATTTTAAATAACCTACAATAATAGACTTAAACAAAGTAAGACTTCAATAAACTTGAATAAATAAAGATATACAATTAACTCTTCCGCCGTCAGTGTTTTTAAGTTGGCTGTTCCCTCCAGTATTTTTTATCATTTTTAAAAAAAAATCATGGCCCCCAGAATATTTTGTTGTCTGAATATCTGAACATGCAATATAACAAAAGAAAGAGAATATCATCTGCCTTTAAACAAAAAAAACATTTTATTCTTGGTACTTTATCAACACTTCAACATATAAAAAAAAGTAAAATTTGTAGCAAATAGCTGAGAAAATCTTGTTTTAGATTGGATTCAGAACGATGATCAAAACACAGATGGAGTAGATCGGGTCAATCAACGCCCCCTAATGCTTCACAGTCGTTTCCTCTTCATGAATCAACATTTCATTCTGTAACATTAGCCAGTTTTGAATTATATGCTGTTTAATGTTGGTGATCACGTTATTTAACATATGCATATGATATTGCTTTGTCTCCCGTGTTTTGATGAGGAGATTCTCTACTCTTTCAGACGATGTCTGATAGCTCCCTCTAATGTATAACAGTGGAAACATTGAAAACACGGACAATTCCATCAATGGCAAGAATCTCCTGATCAAAACACAGGAGAAGAAGGAAGGAAAAACAAGCAATAGAAGGATTGCTTACACATATGTAAGCTAACGTGATCGTAAACATTACATAGCATATAAGTCAAAACTGCCTAATGTTACTGAATGAAACGTTGACTGATGGACTCGATCGACATCTGTGTTTAGATCCTCGTTCTCAATCTTATCTGGACGAAGTCTTTGACAAAAAAAAAAGACCTTTTTCTCAGCGGTTAGTTCAAAATGTTGCCTTTTTATTAAATTTACCCACATTCAAGTGTTGATAAAAAAAATATGTATAAAGCTAGAATTGTTGTTTCAAAGGCTCTATTCTTTCTTTTTATATATTGAATTTTCAGATATTCATACAAAAAATATTCTGGGGGCCATCAAAGTTTTGTCAGATTATTAGAGCCGGAGCACCGATGGACCCTCTTAGAATTGCTCTGTTTATTATTATAAGGCTGGAATTCTTTGGAAAAATAATAATTAATATTGACATTAAAAGACAAAAAAGCTATTTTGTTTTCAAATATCTGAAAAACTTCAGTATGACGTAAGCATTATGCAGGAGGCAATTACTTTTGACAAGAAAACTCAGTCATATTTTGACTGAGTGTGTATTAAATGTGTTTTTCAAAAATGTTTAAAAACCAACACGAATACAGAGATTGTTAAAATAATTCATGGACATCCCCTTTGTTCATTGACCTTTAGAGTTTTTTGTACATTTTTGTGTTTTAACTTCACTTGTCTGTTGTTTTTAGTCTGCAGTACATCTTTGGAGAGCACACCTGGGTTGAATACTGGCCGACAAGAGAGGAAAGTCAAACTCCAGAATACAGGGAGCAGTACATCGGCATCTCTACGCTCCAGAATAAACTCAAGAGACATGGATGTTCTTCATAATTATGTAGAAACAACATTTGTTGATTACAGGAAATTAAACATCTCTTGCATACTCACAATAAATCTTAAATAATCTTGTTTGAGCTAAAATACTTATATATGCTAATAAATGCTAATAAAACATATGGTGAGTTTATGGCAATTTAGAATCTTGACAAACTAATACCTGGCAATAAAATACTGATAACTTTTTCCTATCTGAATCACAAATCCAATATAATTTGTTTTGTCTGATATTTTATATCTGTATCTCATTTTAATGATCATAAGAAACTAGGGATGCACCGATACCGATACCAGTATCGGTATCGGGCCCGATACTGAGCTCATGTACTTGTACTCGTACTCGTAAAAATGCCCCGATACCAACAACCGATACCAGGCAGCATGTGTACAGTGTCAGAAATTATAATGGGGATAAAAAAAGAAGGCTGTATATGAAATAAATGTATCTTATCAGTGGAATATTAAACAGAATATATTAACGCGTCGCCTATATAACTATATGGTGCGCAAGCTGATAAGAGAAAAACGGCAGAGGATTGAGTGCGCTAAGACACAGACGCGCAAGCTCTGGTCGAGTGCATCCTTTTTTCACAGACATCAGTGGAAAGTTTGTAGTTCAGTCGGATGTCAATGGCAAATCAAGTAAAACGAGGCATGTAGCTTATTAATAACGTTAACTGACGAGAGAGAGAGAGAGAGAGAGAGAGAGAGAGAGAGAGAGAGAGAGAGCGCACTTCTGTTGAATGCTGTTGATTGCGGATCGTTCACTCAGCACGTGTTATTTGGATTAAAACTAAATCGTATCTGTAAGTAAAACATGAACTGTTACCTTACTTATGTTTAACGAGTGGTTGCCTACAGGGCCGGCTCTAGCCCTTTGGTTGACCCAGGCGAGATTGATTTTTGCCCCCCCCCATTTTGTTTATTTAACTAAACAAAAATGCTCTTGTAACTCTAACTCTAGTAAACTTTAAATTGTTTATACAAATGCTACAAAGAACGCTCAAGGATTATTCAATCATTCTACATAGTTGCATTGTACAAATACATTTTATCTGACCATGTAACTTGTAGTAGATAAATGACAATTACTAACACCTCTAATATTATTACGAATCTATTAGGCTGCTACAAGGCTAGGGGGGTTCGGGGGCATACTCCCCCGTAAGAAAATTTTGTGCATTTTAATGTTAAATTCATCAATCTGGTGCACTTTGAGAATTCAAAATTAAAAGCTCAAACCCATATTCAGTTTTCAAATTAAACAAAGAAAAATTCAAACCTCTTTTAGTTAGTGTCTGTCTACATTACATAATAATAGTTATAATATTACTCCCATGATAATACTCATATATTGTAAAACAATGCACTGAAAAATAAAGGAAACTTTCATAAGTTTTGTACTAATTTCTATACTAATAGAAATAGTATTTTTCTATACTTCACATTAAAGATGTGATTGGGCCAGCCCAGTGTCAATCTAGAAAACAACCAATGGGCCGCTGATCTACGCGTTTCATGCGGTATCAGGAAAAAAGCTAACGCTGACTTTTTTTTTTTGACCAATGCATTACACCAGCACTAACCCAGCACCGCCGATTAAGCAAAACAAAACGAATGGGCTATTTCTATTTTAGCCCCCGGCCGCTTTTTTGCTTTATCCATCTTTTTCGACGACAACTCACTACTCGTGCCTGATCGCTCAGCGCTCACGGCGCCCGCGCCCGCTCGCGAGATTATTGGGGGGGGGGTCCCCTGTCAAAATTCTATGATGAAATCTTATGAGGGCGCCTACTCCGCTACACATACCGGTATTTTTGCGCCACTGGCAGGCTTATGTGCCGGCCTGGGGCTGAGCCCCGGAGAGCCCCAGCCCAATTTAACCACTGGCTGTGACTGTGAGCTTGATGATATAGATACCTCTGCTTTGGGCACGTTTTTCTTCCTCCTCCTTCCTTCGTTTTCGGAATGCCGATCCCGATGGCTTGGGTGTTCTTTTCATAATAAAAGATTATATAATATATGATAATTTATAGCCTACAACCGCCAAGGGGCGTTTATAGCGCTAAAACCAGCGGTCAGATGTTTTCGCGCAACTCCCGGTTGCTGAGCAACGCCCGTGAGTTTGACAGCTGCTGCCTGTCAGTCAGAGTGACTCAGTCGTTTTTTAGGATTGTATAATCTAGTAAAAGAAACGAACAAATACAAGCAGCGTGTGGACAGTGCACAGTAAAAGTGTACATCGTGTGCGCAGCTTTCATAACATTTAAAGGTGCCCTATAATGTGAAATTGAATTTATGTTGGCATAGTTAAATAACAAGAGTTCAGTTCATGGACATGACATACAGTGAGTTTCAAACACCATTGTTTTCTCCTTCTTATTTAAATCTCGTTTTTAAAAAACACCCCTGAAAAACAGGCGAATCTCCACATAATACCGACAGTGACGCAACAGTCGGGGATCACGCCTCCAAAGATTTGCATAGGCCAGCCCTCTATGACAAGCACTGCACAGCCGAGTCATCAGAGCAAGCGAGGATCAGAGAGAAAATGGCAGATCATGGAAATAAATGCTATGTTCCAGGCTGTGCAGGGGATGTGAGGACTTTTCATACCCTTCCCACAGAAAAGAAATGTCAACAGGCGTGGTTGTTGATGTTTATATATAATCGGATACCGCAACAGTTTAATTCGAAGTTGTTAGTTTGCTCTGCCCATTTCACCACGGACTTATTTTAGAACCTTGGACAATATCAAGCTTCTCTCAGCGTCTCAATCTGAAGAAGGGGGTAATTCCAACTATATTCCCGCAACCGGTAAGTAGTGATTTTATTAACGATAATTTACACTGTGTTAGACCCAGCGCAAGATCCTAGTACAGTAATAGCAAACTCCAAGTAACGAGCATAGCTGCTACATAACTAACGTTAAATAGGCTAATTCTCAGTGAATAAACTATACAGAAAGCGATCAAAGAACAATCCACACAGCGCGAGTTTATCACTGCACAACGAAGCTCTTACTGTATGTCATCATTTGCATTATGAGAGAGAGAAACTGCATTGTCTCGCGATCAACAAACTGTCATCTGCTTTTGCTCAATGCTCATCACAGCAACATTTTATGTGATGGGAATAGATCTAAATACTTTAAAAACATCTCACGATTCGTTAATCTCGATAGCTGTAATAGTTAAAACGTATTTAACAGCAGTAGTGAAAGTATTCGAGAGAGTTTCACGTGTCTCATTTCATATGCAAGCAGGTCAGCCAATCACAGCAGTGGCCTGTTCTCACAGCAGACACGCCCCTTCAAACAGAGTGTTCAAATCAGAGACTAAAATCAGGCTAGGAAAAATGCCTTTTATTTCTAAAGTATGACTATTTTTGATCTAAAAAACATACTAACATTATAAGGGCAACCCAGAAAACATTATTAAATAATTAAAAAAACCATTATAGGGCACCTTTAACTTTTTTTATTTTTAATTCTGCAATTTTGCGCCCCGTCCAGCAGTTGGCGCCCCAGGCGGCCGCCTGTGTCGCCTGTCGGCAAAGCCCAATAATGTCTGTCTGCAGAGCCGCAGAGCCACAGTTTCACCCCAGCAGTTTCACCCCAGCAGTTTTACCCCACGCATGCGCAGTTTTTATCACAACAGGTTTACCCGTGCGTTTTGGTTTATTTGAAATGATTGTACATAGTTGTCATTTGTTTTATCTGTGTTCAAGTTTACACCTTAACCACAGGCAGATTTAATTAACTTAAGAATAATTCATATATTGACTTAGACTAATAGTTCGCATTTGAATGTCTAATCGGAAGTTTGTGTGGCTGAAAAACGTAAGAGATTAAAGTGTTCATGACACAAGCATTGTTTTATTTCAGTAAAGGACCCGGAAGGCCTGCGAGCAAGGAGCAAAAATAACTAATAAGCAAAAATAATCAACGCAGTCTCATGAAAGTGCGTATCAATACCACGTATGTTATTTCTCGTGCCATTTATACGGCAAAAATGTTATTTTCGTGCATTTGCTACGCACTGAAAACCCCTTGGGTAGGATTAGGGGGGGGGGGGCGTATTACACGCCATAAAGTGCGTGTCATATGCACGCGAAAACTGCGTATCATAACAATAACTATTAGATCGTTTCAGGACAGAACAGAGTGACCGCGCATACGCGGGTAAAACCCATAGACTGTAAAAAGGTAAAACCAAACTGTTGTATTGAAACTACGCATGCGCGGGTAAAACTGTTGTAGTGAAACTGCGCATGCGCGGGGTAAAACTGCTGGGGTGAAACTGCTGCTGGGGTAAAACTGTGGCTCTGCGGCTCTGCAGACAGACCCTTCTCGCAAAGCCGGCCCTGGTTGCCTACATTATTACAGGACATTTGCAGGTCAAGAATTTCCATGAACTTCAAACATCCACAGCGCGCGCGCCCGAAAACCACCAGACAGCGCGCGAATACTGAATGGAAGTCTTTCACGCATTGCGCTTGTACGGACGAATTCACACAAAACTATGTAAAAACAACTGTCTTGGTGAGTATCCTAGTAAAAGTCTGTTATATCTCAAGTGAACGTAGACAGTATAATAGGTGGTTTTCAGTCACGTGATTGTGTTGACGCGCGAAATTCAGATGGAGGGCAGGAAGTGAAGAACGCAATGGACGAGATGGAGGAAAGTCCGTACTGTACTACTTTAGACGCTATTACAAGAGAAATATATAAACAAAAAATCTAAACATATGTTGGACGTGATCCTTACGTTATGAAGAGGACCGATTTTCAACTGAATTGAGAGATTTGCCTGCCATCGAGGCGGTAGATATCAGCAACTACCTCGTCTTACAGACTTACTTTGACTTTACAAAGTTCGGAAACTGGTACGTTACACAAACAGCCACATAAGTGTATTTAAACACCTGAATTATGTAATTATAAGCCACATAAATAATGTATTAACTCACATTTGACGAAGTGATCACTGCACACACACACACGGGCATTTTCCCATTCGGCTCCTCCCGACCGCAGACGTAGGTTTGCAAGGCATTTTTCCCGGTGTTTTTCTGTCAATTTCTTGTATTTTCCCCCTTATGAACAACAACTTTTGGCACACGATAAAAACTCATCGTGGTTTGATCGATTTGAGCAACCATAAACGACGCAAAACATAGGCTTTTTGAGTTAGTTATAGTGCTTCCTAAATATAGAAAATCACTTCCTGCCCTCCATCTGCATTTCGCGCCATGGCAACGCAGTGGCGTGACGTCATATGAAAACAAGCTATTCAAATGGCGTCAGTGCGTTTGTGCGTTCGGCCTTAAAGGGATGGCACTTTAATAAATCTGCTGCTGTGTTTTAATGTTAATCAAACAAAGGACAAATAAATTACTCTCTGCTCTTGGCTAAATAGGCTACCTCTATCAACTTTACAAAAAGATATATATATTACATACATATATATTTAATTTATACAGCATTGAATATGCAATGCATGAAATATTTGTTGAACTAATTAAGTTTAAATTTAATAAACAACTAATGATTGATATTATTTTGGTTTCTCTACCAATACATTTAAAAATTACAAATGCATGAATTGAAAATTAATTGAAAATTAAAAATACAGGTATCGGTTACGGTATCGGTATCGGCGAGTACCAAAAATGAAAGTATCGGTATCGGACTCGGTCTGGAAAAAGTGGTATCGGTGCATCCCTATAAGAAACGTTAAAGGAGAATTCTGGATATCTGAATAGGCTAAACATTATTCAAAATGGAAGAAAATAAATGTGTTAATATGATTATTCCTGGCATTTGCTTTCTGACTGGAGTGGATGTGGATGATAAAAGATATGGAAGAGGTATTGGGATAAATTACTTTCTAGAACATTGAAAAAGTCAAACCTCAGGAGGAACATCTCCAGTCTGGAGGCTTACAGAAGAGGGATCTAACATCACCAACGGGTTGATCATATAGGATAGTGATTTTTTCCCTACTGCCCTCAGTTGACAACAGGGAAGGAAGGAGAGATACATTATGAAATTTAAAATGGACAACGGGCTCTTGCAAATGTTAAATGCAATAAATAAACTGAATTAAAGTTTTTTGGCACGCATCACCACCAACAATGCCAAATCAAGACAAAATTGCAATGAGGCATTTTGACCCGAAATTCATTTTCTTTTCTTTTTAAAAATTGACTGTTTATCGGATTGGCCCAAGACCTAAGGACATTTGTCTCACTTGAACTTTGACTGGATTCAAGGAGTTTATGTTTTTGACCCTCGTGGGTTAATTTGACTCCCATAGGAATGAATGGGAAATGGGATTTTTTTTTATTGGTCAAAAAACCAAAAAAATCTTGCACAATCCAGAACACACACAGAAATGTAGAAATTAGAACATTCCCAATGCAGAAACACACACATGCATGTGTACACACACACACACACACACACAATTTTTTTTTTTCAATCAGTCACAATGCAGACTGCACATAGATGGTTTTAATTGTATATATATATATATATATATATATATATATACACACGCACATTTATAACTATATATATTTTATTATTGAGCAGATTCTTAAATGACAATTTTTGCATGACCTACATGTAGAACATCACAACCTCTTGCTTTCTTTTTTAACATCCATAGAAATTAATGAACAACATCCTTATCCCCATTCTCCCTATACATTAAGTACATTAAAGGCACATACTCTACATAAAAGAGATGGCGCCAGTGTGGTGTTCAGCAAGCCGTCGTCTGTTGTCTATGTCCACTTTATTGAATTTATTCGTCTTGTTTGTGTGTTTGTCTGCACAGAAAATTACCACTGCGCTTGTTTATGATCGCTCGTTTCTCCTCAATATACAAAGGACTGTTGAAACTTTCTCAGATCCTATCCAGCAAACAATATAGGCTTGTTTGAGATGAGCAAAATCTGCGCAGAACCGATCACCGGTGATCAGCGCGAGATGCATGCCACATAACACACACTGTTTGTTCGCGTTAACGTGGCAGACAACACAGTAGCCAATTAATTTGCTGTATTTGAGACTATATTTGCATATGTGACGCGCTAGTACCAGAGCCATATAAAGAGAGAGTTACGACAACTCCATTGACTACAATGGAACGTTATTTTTACAGCAATGGCGGCTCGCGGAGCCTCTCAATAGTTCCCGGAAGTAGCAGCCGCGCCGTAGAGTTACAGCAGAACAGACCGTTTGTGATGCAGTTTTAAAAGGTAAGACGTTTAAAGAATAAGATTGTATATTATCAGTACATCTGAATCAAAGTAACTTGTAACTTTTAACTGTATTAAAGCACGCTAGTTGATTATTGCTCTCTAAATTAGTAGTTTTAGGGGACGTTATCAGGTAAAATAAAGGTCATTGGATAAAGTTAGTACCACATAAAAACACGAACAGCCTATTAATGGTTAAACCCGTCCTATTAATGCATGTTTATCCTTTGTTGTGTAATAAGAGGGAAATACTTCTAAACATAGGTTAAATATAACATTGGGGAGTGTGATAGTTAATTGATAAAATGAGAATATCGGTTTCATTCCATGTTAAATGTGCAATAACGGGGAAAAATCCTCATTTTAGATTTCATATTTGAGTAAGGAAAAACGTATGGTTGGCGTTTTTTATTCATTATGTTTCTGTTGACTATTACCTGTCTGTATTATGATTTTGCTCAGCTGATTTGCATTGATGGGAGATGGAAGTTTATAAGTAAGATTAAAAAACATGCTTAAAACGGCAGCAAGCCGTGTTCTAGATCAAATCACACTAGGCTAAACGGGGTATTATAAATACCATAACTGTATTATATACTAACTCCTACATATAATTTATCCCGTTTTTTGTTTCCTTTATCTCTTTCAACACAAGAAGCACAAAGGGGATTCGGTGGATCCTGAAGACTCCTGCACTGATGCTGTACCCTCACCTTCAGTCTCAGCTCCTTGGATATTGCAAGACTTTATGCTCCTTATTTTTAATAAACCTTAAACTTCCCAGTGTTGGTCTTTGTGGAAAAAGTGCAGATACACCTAAGTATGATTAGCACAAAATGTTTAGTTCTATTTAGATTGCTCCTGACTTTTAGAGCATTTTTTCTGTGTCTGACAGTACAAGAATAACATAGAGGAAAGGCCAGACAACATGCTTGACGTGCAGTTTATTAGACATTTATAAATCCCATTGTGCTAATTCAGTGCAAAAGTGTGTATGTGTGTGTGTGTGTATATATATATATATATATATATATATATATATATATATATATATATATATATATATATATATATATACATATACACACACACACTACTGGTCAAAAGTTTTAGATCGGTAAGATTTTTTATGTTTTTAAAAGAAGTCTCTTCTGCTCATCAAGGCTGCAATTATTTGATAAAAAATACACACAAAACATGTTTGCAGTTGTGCCCCCTGACATACAAATTGCTAGACAAAAGGTTGTCAATTATCAGCTATAAATCTACTGAAATGTATCAAATTTGTTTATATGAAAGATTAAAATGATGCCATAGAATTCCATTTAAATTAGTATTTTAGTCTGTTCATTTGTGCAGACAGTTGCACAACCTGACATTTTGGGGGGTTTAAGATAACAAAACATAAAATATATATTATCTAAATGTACTAAAAATGAATTTAAACTAAATAGGTTTTATAGATTAAAGTGATGTATGTCATGAATTTATCAAATTATGTTAAGGAAATAATGTACTTGGACACCTAGGAAACAATGTATGTGTGTGTGTATAATCATGTTTTGTTTTAAAATGAAATATATTATGTATTCATTTATATAGTAATAAGTGCATAAGCATTGTAAACATTACAATGAATGCAATTTTAAATTTTACTTGTTTGCAATGGCTTTTTAAGACAATCACCTGTTTCCTGCAAGTCTCCTTTCCTTGTGAAACCATAGTGTGAACATTACATGATAACCCTTAAATAACATACAAGTTTAAGAACACAAAAATACTTCAAAACAACTGCAAAACGGTCTTTAACCAAGGTAAAGTTATCCAGAAAATATGTCAACAAAGGCAGGCAACGCTGGTTGACCACAATAAACATTAAATATCAGCAGATTTTTATCTTTTAAAAACAATATTGATGTAACTACATATACATACTACACCCAAATGTCAATGTATTATATACATATTGTAAACCAACGCATTTATTGACTACAAACTAACAAAAATCACAGTTCAGCTCTCTACCTCCATCGATTTGAATTGGCGCCGAAGCACTTCCTGGAACTATCTGAGGTCTACGCGAATCACGTGACAATCAAGCATTTAGAACTTCCGTTGTCGCAACTCTCTCTTTATATGGCTCTGGCTAGTACGTATGTCTCTCGTATACAAACATCAGAAGTCATGTTTATTAATAAAGGATGTCGTAATAGTATACTGGTCTGCACGTCTGCAAACATCAGACGTTGTAATTGTTCACGAGGGATAATGCATTGGTACGGGTTCTCAAGTTTCATCAAAAGCTTGGAGTGAGATCACATGCGGTTAGGGGAGGAGCCTTAATGAAGCCCCGCCCCCACCTATCCCCGCCCACCCAAATTTACTCATTGTTCGTAATTAAAGTAACACTATGTAGTTTTTCAACCTTCATAATATATTTCCAAGACCCTTGTGATGGTACATCGACTTAAAATAAGTTAAAGGGTCATGAAACCCCCTCTTTCAGCTCAAGTCTAGCTCACAATCTTTTTGAAAAATGCTACTTAAATGGGCGTGGATGCTGTGAGAAGAAGCGAGGGAGTGGGTGTGGTTTGGCCATCACTGTCATAGCCAGTGGCCCATGCATATCGACTGTCACTAAAAAGCAGTGGTAAAACGTGAGGAAATGCTAGATTTTTTTTTATAGCTGGCAAAGTTAAAGTCTAATGAAATGCACTGACACTTTATTATTGTCCTTTCAAAAGTAACTGAATGCCCTGCTACATATATTAGCCTACTACAGTAATCGTAATTCTATTTTAAACATATTAATGTAGACTACATGTATAATTATAATGTCATTATAAAATATATAGTTGTTTATATAGACACTAAATGCATATATTTGAAAATAATTAATTTTCCGCTTAAAAAAAACAACGTTCCGTGCATAGCCTAATATCTACGCGCCCGCTGAACTCCCATAATAAAGATGGCTCTGTGAGGACTTCTCATTTTAGACACACACACACACACACACACACACACACACACACACACACACACACACACACACACACACACACACACACACACACACACACATACCTCTGAAGGGATAGAAAAGTCATCGGGACTTGGTACCGCATCACTCGCAAGACGCAACCTGCATTGGTCGTCAACAAGGCGAAGTCCATTCTCTCTCGAGAAAAATGTTTGCGGCACACGCTATAGTTTAGGTGTCCGTGGTTGATCAAACCAACCGACCGGAGCCAGAGTTTAGCCCTGGCAGCATCGCGGGGAAACATATTCAAACCACTTGGACTTTTGCACCACGAAAACAAACACTGCGTCCCATGATTGTCTCTCTCATCTATAGGCTACTACGCGATATCACAGTTTGACATGTCTGTTATTGGAAAGATCCACGTGGTGTCATGAATAATTAAGAGACAATGTCTTCTCATAGGATATGAACTCAGTCTCATTAATAATTATGAGACACCGATGAGTCATCAAGCACTCACAGTGCACGGCCACGTCACAGCCTGTGACGTGGACACGATGAAGATTTTAAACCCGGAAGACGAAAAAAGCGGAAAAAAAACTAAAATGTAACCATTTTAACCCTATTATTAAATCTAACAGATGCTAACATTGTCTTCAATGGTGTTCAACACACATACCTCTGTTAAAATCTCAGAAAATTTGGTTTGGGGTTTCATGACCCTTTAAATGACACGTCTGCCATAGCCTGACGGGGTCTGTATCGCTTTTACTGGCACTATGTAACTTTGGGTTTCGGGTAGGAACCCTGCTGAATTTGACTGCTTTACGTCAAGCGCTACAATTGTCATTATTTCGTTTTTCTTCGTTTCTGATGTCGCAATACATCATCCTTTCATGAAATCATGTAACATACTCTACCTTGTCTGTGGACATCGTTCATTCTAAAGCCGGTGCTGGATAAACAGCGAGTGTGCATGCGAGGGTAGACTAGATTATTTACGACAACGGTAATGGACAATTTCGTTTCCAACCAGTAGGGCGACCGAAGAGGAAAAGTTACTTTACTTTAACCAGCAGAAATTGAAATTATAACAATTGGTAAATCTGATAAATGACAGAGCAATTCATCACATCAAATATAGTCTTTAATGTTATATTTCAAAATTACAAATATATAACAAATTGCTCCAAACAGTTTGACAAAACAATTATTTTTGCATTTTTCCCTGACATCTTTGAAAAATACAAATGCTATGGCAATGATTAATGTATGTTTTGACAGGATATAAAATATTACTGCACTCTATAATACATATCCTTAATGTAACTAGAAACACTATTATACAGTACATAATTTAAAATAAAATGAAGAAATACATTTTCATTCCTTCCCATAGCCACTAACATTTCCCTTAGTTTCAGATAACTAGCCACACTGAGTCAAAACTTCTGGCCTGGTTGCAAAGTAGTTGTAGATTTTTTGACTGCATCAATAATAATGTATACGATAAAATGTTAGGCGAGCTTTCTCCAATATCCAGCTGCAGCCCCGCAGACTCACTTCTGGCTAGACACCAGTGGCTGGACACCAGTGGATGGACAGCCTACGTCATTTCCGGTTTCTCCGTCATTTCCGTTTCGCCGCTAATTTCCGTTTTCACCTCTGGATAGACAGCATATTTATTTTCTGTTTTCACCTCTGGATAGACAGCATATTTATTTTCTGTTTTCACCTCTGGATAGACAGCATATTATTTTTATATTTTCACACGTCTTTTCCGTATTGTCATTTTACTTTTACGACTTAAAAATATCATATAAAAGCTGTGTGCAAATTGAAATATGATCTTCATCATATCTCTTTACATAAAACAATTCTCAATTATATAATTAATATTATAACATCAATAATTCATGCAAACTGCATTCACAAGAACCACCTTGAAAAATTTGTTCAGATCATATCACTATTTTCTGTGACTTCAATTCAGCCTAGATCAATGGACTATAACGTTTTGTCAATACAACAGACTTGTACATGTTAATTGACCACAAATTTTTTGCCTTGCCCATTTGGATATTCAATTCTTATTTTTTTTTGTAAATGTAACCACTTCTGTTTTTAAAATATACGTAGATTCACATGATCAGACAATTTACCAAACAATCCAGATCAAATTAACACTGTGCAATTTCCAATAAATATAGCAAAATCATGAAATCTAATTAGTAAAATTAGTCAAATCTGACCATCAGAATGAAGATGCCACAGTCAGGCCCGTAAGGTTATGGGGGAAGTACCTATTTCAAGAGAAAATAAAACATGAACAGTTCCAAATAAACTATTGCACACTGTGCACACCACACCTCATTCCTGTCCCCTAAAACTGGCAGTCTGGGCAATGCTCAGGAAATTCAGGGTCTGTATAAAACCCTCGCAGGTCTCCACGTCTTCCGTTTCCACAGCACTTATTATTTTTTCTTACCGCTGACATGATGGCGCGTCAAATTTGAAAAGTGAAAGACGATGGCGCGTCAAATTTGAAAAGTGAAAGACGATACGGAAATGACGATACGGAAATGACGTCTGCTGTCCATCCACTGGTGTCCAGCCACTGGTGTCTAGCAAGAAGTGAGTCTGCGGGGCTGCAGCTGGATGCCTCTCAGCTTTCTTACAACTTAACTTCTCCATCACTACGTGTGTTCGCGCGATATTGATGGTTACCTAGTAACGAACGTACGGTGGCCGAGAATGTGTGTGCGTGTGTTCGCGCGGTGGCCGAGAATGTTCCGTCAACTTCCGTGTGTGTTCGCGCATCTATGTTGCCTGTAACGAACGCAATCGGGCCGAGATATGGACGCGCTGGCGACAGGAAACTTCACTTTTGTGCCTGCGCCTCGTATACAACGTTATATATAAAGCTTGCAGGACAAATTGGTTGGCATTGCCTTTTCAGCGTGAGAAATACACGGTGTGGCGTGTGAGCGTGTGAACTGGTTGAATTGCGTGTGTCTCACGGCCAATGCGTGAGACTTGAGAACCCTGCGTAGTGTGTGATGTCAGCCTAGTCATAATTTGTCATGGCCTTTTCAGTTGTCCTACGGTCTTTTTTAGCTTCATCTAGCGTCAATAATGACACTTGTGCTGTGTCTAAAGACACTTAATGAATGATCTATTATGTTTTAACTGGCCATTGCATGCATAACTGTTTTTTTTAATTATTATTTAAAGGTGCATAGCGCAGGTCTCTGAGTTTTTGCAGAACTACGGCCCCTCTGGCGACAAGTGAAACTGCAACTAGAGGTGTGCACGCTCATGGATCACACGCACACGCACGCTTGCACGAGCATGAGCTGTTCATAACCAAAGGAGCATCAGCCGCACAAATCTTTTGTTCACAGTCATAATGTCTTCAGAGGTAATAAAGTTATAAACCGGCAAGTCATTTTAAATATATGAAAGGAAAGGCATTTGAGTAAATTATACACTTATATGTGAGGGGAAAACTTCGGTTTTTGTTTCCATCTATCTCCATGTTGAACTGTTTTATGTGTTTACTTTATCCACTTATGATTGTATTATTATGGAAACACGTTCATGAACAATATAAGTTATTACTTTGTAAAAGCTCAAAATAATAATCATACCATACACAGTTGGTCAACAAAGTACACTCAAATGTCTCCAGGTAATAAACAATCAAATGACATTATAGCCGCTTTCCGACCAAGTAGTTACAGGAAATTAGTTATAGGAACTGTCCACTTCTAAACAGTTCTAAGAACTCTCCCCCAAACTCGGTTTTGCAAACCAGCATGGAGGAGGCTATCGCAATGTTACAGTTCTGCCTTGCCGAGACCTTAATAACGGAGTACGAATGGCGGCGTTTAAAGACTATGCTTGAGTTCTGTACAGAGAAACACAGAAGATGAAGATGAAGGCGTTATATAATTTTAAGTAATATGATGGAAGAAAAAGAGCAGAGCGCAGGGAAAGGACGTTAGCAAAGGACAAAAGGCTACCGGTAGGCCATACACAAAAACATAGTTATATCTTTTATGGGACATGTTTTATGTTTCATGTTGTACGATTCTTTCGAAGAAAATTCCTAGTTTATGAACCTGTTCACTGACAATGGTAGTAAAATCAATTCTGATTGTACATTTATCTAGCTTAGGCTAAAGCATTACACATTTTACGCATCGTCATTTGTTGTCATAGATTTGCCGCATCAGACATTAGAGACTGGGGTATATCTTACCGTTTTATCAAGAAAAAAGCCAACTGAGGATCCCGTTTGAGCCCTAGAGCAGACCGGAGATCTATCCATTTGCTGAAAGCCTTACCAATGTTGACTCTCGTCTTATTCCGACGCCTGACTCCAATTTGGCCATTTTGTTCAATAACTAGACAAAAGTTTTCTTTTCTTTGTCTTACGTGGAGTTTGCGTTG
>CM070819.1:2347775-2383830 GCA_036326025.1 Chrosomus eos | reverse complement strand
TGCCTAAGATGAACCTGAATGGTTGTAGAACTATATAAGAATTACTTTAATTTATTTTCTGGGTTCTATAAAAGGTTTACGTAACAAATCCTGACCAGACGCCTGCTGAAAATGTGGAAGTGGAGGTCAGTCCTGAAGCGGTCAAAAGTCAAACAAGAGCCAATGGCATTGCGAAGGTTACCGTCAACACTCCAGGAGGAGCTTCTACACTGCAGATCACTGTAAGACCAGCAAACTCAACTAATGTTCATTCAGTTTCACTTTTGAAATAGTAGTGGAGTATTAACATATGTCAGTTAACACATATTGAACAAGCAATGGAGCATATACTACACAGCACATTAGAAAACAAATGTATTCTTTCCAGGCAAAGACCAAAGATCCACAGTTAAAAGATGAACAGCAGGCAGTGAAGACGATGACGGCTCTGAACTACATTCCCAAAGCAGTGATCTCCAAAAACTACCTACACGTCGGCATTGATTCTGCAGAGCTTCAGATCGGTGATCAAATGACAGTCAATCTCAACACTGGACAAAGTCCGGGAGTCAAAGATCAAGATTACACATACATGGTAAAGATTATAGTTATTTCTATTTCAGCTGCACTACTAATGTAATTAATTTTATTTTGTCAATTTTTGATAAACTTCCACAGCTTGTGTTTAAAACCATATGAATGTTTAAATTCTGTTCATAATCCTTCCTCATTTCCAGATCTTAAGTAAAGGTCAGATTGTTCAAGCAAGCAGATTTAAGAGGAGTGGACAAGCTCTAGTGACTCTGTCTCTAACTGTAACCAAAGACATGGTGCCGTCCTTCCGCTTTGTGGCTTATTACCATGTGGGCCCGTCTGAGGTGGTGTCTGATTCAGTCTGGGTCGACGTGAAGGACACGTGCATGGGAACGGTGGGTCAACCATCACAAGAAATGGTTGATGTGCTAATCAACTAGATCTGATTCAGTATCTCTTGTTTTAACAGCTCCAGCTTCAGGTGAAGAACAAGATGAATACCTATGGTACAGGAGATGAGGTCAAGCTGCAGATAACTGGAGATCCTGGAGCTAGAGTTGGGCTGGTTGTGGTTGATAAGGCTGTGCAAGTCCTAAACAAGAACAGACTCACTCAGACTCAGGTGAAGGACCTTCTTCAAACGTCATTGCGAAAACATCTAATCTGAGCATTTATGGCATAAAACGTACATAACTGGTGTCTTTTTCACACCTCTAGATCTGGGACGTCATAGAGAAGCATGACACCGGCTGTACGGCAGGAGGTGGAAGAGAGAGTATGGGAGTTTTCAGTGATGCAGGTCTGATGTTTGAGTCCAGCACTGCAGGAGGAACCAACACCAGAACAGGTTTTTTTAAGCTAATGAAAATATTATTATATTAGCTTTATTCACTGAACAAATAGATTTCTGAGTAGGGATGGGCAATATGGCCTAAAATCCATATTGCGATATACATTGCAGCCTCTTGCGATAACGATATATATTGCGATATATAAATTATAATAGAACAATTTCAGAACAGGTTAGATAGACCATAAGGAAAGTCAAACTGCTATGTAGGCTATTTGTTTTAAAAGAAACGTATGTAGTTTTGAGAACATTTATTATGCAAAACTGTAATTATACAACATAATGTTGCAGATGAATAAAATCCAAGTACACTAACTTTAACAGAGACTTTAACAAAGAAAAAGCTTAAAAAGCAACTACATTTACTACATTTATGTTAAAATTGCAAACATTTTAAATTAAAGCATACACAAATGACAAAAACAGCTTACCATACCTTTTCTTTTGCATTTAAATCTTTTTTACAAGAAATATTGCGGTCACAAAGAACTTGTTTTTCCACCTCCACAAGAGACAAACATCCATTATTGTCGCGTTGTTGAGGTAACTTAACTGTGTAGTTTTCCTTGCTTTAATTACCCCGAGCTTAAAGTTAAAAAGAAAATGATTGAAAAATAGTAGTATAAATGCATTTAAGGAAAGATAACTACATTTTCATATCAATTCGTGTTCATTTTGACCACGAGCCATGCGCTGTCACTTTAATTCAGCACGTGCAGCACAGACTCTGTGCGGAAACGATCTCAACGCATTGCCGCACCGCATCCACGTGCAGGCCTGTTAACATGGGTACGGAAAAAATACACACCGCATATGCCATATGAACTGCAAACGGAGTATGTGTGAAACAGGTGTTAGCCAGAACTGTTGCCCCTACAGAGTATAGTTTGCTGCTGTTCGTCGGACGGCTTAAATCCGAACCTAATCCAAATAATGGATGTTGCACCGGTCTTTTCACCAGGTCCTCCGTTTCGCTTTCAGACGCATGTTTACTCAAGATGACGAATATGATGATGCGTTGCTGCCGGTTGCAGCTCGTGGCTCTAAATTTTTGCGGGAAAATTGCGTCAACATGCAATATCGCGATAGTGCAATAGAATTAAAATCTCTATCGTAGACCAATTTTATATCGTTTATATCGCATATCGTTTATATCGCCCATTACTATTTCTGAGGGTTATTTTTAGGGGTGCATCTCTGGTCTGACACGCATGCTTACCAAAACTGAGTTTTGAGTGATGATTGGCAATATATTGAAAACACATTTTGATGCAAAACTCGAATTGTGAAATGTTCTAAATGTTTGTTCATCATTTCATCACATTGTCATAATTTGTCAGGAATTGTGTAAATATGGAAAACTGAGTCAAGTTGGTGGTCAGTATCTAAATTTAAATGCATTTAGCAGACATAAAGAATTTGTTACTTGCCTCACTGTGAAGGAACACCCAAGGGGCCCTTGTTATATCTGGAGGGAGGGAGCACATACTCTTAGGGTGAATTAAGGTAGGGAGGTGCAGTTCCATTGGCAGTATTGAAAGTCAACATCAAATGAGATAATTAAGTGAATAATTGAGTGATGATTGAGCATTATTGAAGACACCTGATGTTAACAAGCAGAATCACTGAAGGAGAAAACCAGAATTTTGAGTCACTATTATGGAGATGAGTGTTTGTTTTAGTTGGGCTCTTGACCCTCGCATTATTAACTTTAAATAATGTTTGACTGCTGTACATGAGTTATAACAGCCATATGATCAAATAGAAAAGGTGATCAGATGATGTTGGTTGTGTTTTAACATAATCATTATACCACAATCAATTAATCTGAATCACTGAACTCATGTAGAACCAATATTCTGAGTTACGTTTTATTTTATGGATTATAGCAGCACTGCCATTGTAGAGCATACCGTTTTTTTTAGCCTTTTCAATGAAATCCAAATGATCAAATCAATAGAAAAAGACACAAAAATAAACTTCTAAAAAAATAGTATATGTAGGCACACACAGACATCAAGATTCAGCCTGTGAATCCCAACAATGGTGACAATTATAAAGCATGTTGCAGTGCATTCTGGGTGCCACTAATCAAAACTCATTCATGGCTCCCATCATTGCTGCATGAATAAATAATGAGCTTATGCTCAGAGGTGATCTGTTTGTCACCATTGCTGAGATTCATATGCTAAATATTGATGTCAGTATGTGCCTACCTGAAATACTTTTTTAAGAAGTTTTTTTTTTTTTTTTTTGTAATTGATTTGATCAATTGGATTTAATTGAAAAGGTTAAAAATGGTATGCTCTACAACTATAATCCATAAGATAAACTTAAATCAGAAATTGGGTCCTATATGAGTTCATGGATTCAGGTCAAATGATTGTGATATAATGATTATATGAAAGCACAACCAACACTGTCAGATCACCTTATGACTGTTATAACTCAGATATAGCAGCCAGACAAAATATAAAGTAAATAATGTGGGGGTCAAGAGCCCAACTAAAACACACACTCATCTCCATAATGGTGACTTTAAATTACGGTTTTCTCCTTCAGTGATTCTACTTGTTAACATCAGGTGTCTTCAATAATGCTCAATCATCACTCAATTATTCACTTAAAGGGTCATGAACTGGCTTTTTAAATCTTATTATATTGTTGTCTGAGGTAAACTTATGACGTTCGCTTGGTTTTTGCATCCAAAAACATCAAAATGAATAAGTAATAGGCTATTTTACGGAGCCCCTAAAGGGACGTGGTGGTGGAAAAAAAATTTAGGATGGGAGAATTTTTTTTTTTTTATCTTTTGCGTTCCCTTGCAAAACTTTTGCGTTCCCCCGAGAAACTTTGCGTTCCCTCGCAAAACTTTTGCGTTCCCTCGCAAAGATATTTGCGTTCCCACGCAAAGATATTTGCGTTCCCACGCAAAGGTTTTGCGTTCCCTCGCAAAACCTGTTGTCAGCTCGGACAGACACTTCCTGTTTAATGTCCCGATGGCAGTGCTTCAGAGTTCTGTACGTTAATGGAGCATTTCATAGTGTTTGAACTTGGACTCAAATATAAAGAAATGCGGTCAAGGAGTTCAGTGAAGTTGGCAATATATTCAAATAGGCTATTCGAACTTCCCGGATCAATATTCTTGAGCTAAACGTTGTTAAAACACAAACAACACCTATTTACAATCACAGTAACCTAGACAACGAGCTAATTCTCCTCAAAACGAGCTTTATAATATAAATGTATCTCTAAACAGCCGATTGAGAGACAAGTCCAAATAAGGGGCCGTATGCAAAGTGCAAATCCCCGAATCCTTCTGCACATTTTATAGTATTAAACATATTCTATAGCTTCACTATGACACAATGTAGCTACTGTCACCAAATTTAGTTCACACATCACCGCTCTCCAGCTGGTTATACTACAATACTTAGTTTGATAAAAAATGCATATAATTGTTATGATTTTTTATTATGAAATAAAATCAATAACTTCACACTTAAACAGTGTAATGCCATCGTAATTCAGTAAGCAATGCATACGCTATGATTGCAACTATTATGTTAGCTGCGCACAGTAGCAATATAATTTGTGTAAATACTAGGCCTACTTATTTTTTATGTGCAATTACTTCCCATACTGGCTTTCCTGTAGCTCAAACAGTAGAGCGTTGGTGCTTGCAATGCCAAGGTCCCATGAACTTTGATTCCCATGCAGGGAAAAGCAAGAACTCATAAGAATGCAAATGTGTACCTTTGGATAAAAGCGTCTTCCAAATGCATAACTGTAAATGTAACTAAGTGTTGTATAACCAATATTAGAGCAGTGATGTGTGAACTAAATTTGTGTGTTACAGTCAGAGGTGGGAAATCCAGGGCCCAATGAGTAGAAGTCCTGCCATAAGTTTATTCCACCCATAAACTCAGTCAGCTGATTTCACTAATTAGTTCTCTCTCCTGTCTGAATTAGCAAATCCAGGTGATTGGAACAAAATACTGAGGAGGACTTTTACTTTCTGAACCTGGACTTTACACCTCTGGCCACATGACAGCCAAGAGCAAAAAAAATAAACCCGAATTGGACCTTATCGTAGCCAAAAGAGTAATTTCAGCCACAGCCTCAGATGAAATCTAAGAGAAAAGAAGACATTAAATCTGTGAAGATCTTTGCAGAGGAGGAATAAACAACTCCACAAACAGCATTAAGAGCTTCACTTATTACTAACCAGGGGTGCGTTTCCCGAAAGCATCGTTAGCCAACTATGGTCGCAAGTTGGTCGCAATTTCCATTGAACTCTATTGGAAACGACGGAACTTGCGACCATAGTTGGCTAATGATGCTTTCGGGAGACGCACCCCAGACTGACTTTATTTCTGTCAGACGTCTACAGAAGTTTTATTGAGAATTAACAGAGGTTTGACTCTAATGCGTTCGAAGTCACCATATCAGTGATTAGTATTTCCACTAGCTGGGCTCTTAACTCTTATTATATCTTTTGTATTTTTTGTCTGCTGAGACATTGTGTTTGTCAAACACATTTGCAGCAGCAAAGAAAGCTAAAGTGAAATGAGGTCAGGTGATGATGGTTTCCTATTGATGGCTTTGTAATGGTCATGAAACAACCTGATTCACTGAGGTATTTTAGTTTACCAGTTATGGTGTCACATTAATAATTTTGGTAACACTTTATTTGAAGGGGTGTGCATAAGACTGACATGACACTGTCATAAACATGACATAACACCTGTCATGAACATGAAGGAGTCTTTATGAATGTTTATGACTGTTGTCATTAAGTGTCATTCGGTAAATTATGACACTTTTAATGCAAAGTTGACATTGTTTAAAATGTCTTTGTTATGACAACTTGACATTACCCAAGACAAAAATGTCTTGATTATGACAACTTGACATTAACAAATACAGAAATGTCTTTGTTATGACAACCTGACATTAACCAAGAAATCATAACCTGTCAACCTGTCACAACTTTGGCCGTCATGACACCATTATAACTGTGTCATGAATATTACCTGTCCTCAAGTAAAGTGAAACACATTGTACTAGTTATGAAGATGTCATTAAGGGTTATTACACTGCAAAATGCTTGAAGTTTGATAATTAGACCTGTTATGACATTTGTGACAGGTTGACAGGTTATGATTTCTTGGTTAATGTCAAGTTGTCATAACAAAGACATTTCTGTCTTTGTTAATGTCAAGTTGTCATAATCAAGACATTTTTGTCTTGGGTAATGTCAAGTTGTCATAACAAAGACATTTTTTGTCTTTGTTAATGTCAAGCTGTCATAACAAAGACATTTTAAACAATGTCAACTTTGCATTAAAAGTGTCATAATTTACCGAATGACACTTAATGACAACAGTCATAAACATTCATAAAGACTCCTTCATGTTCATGACAGGTGTTATGTCATGTTTATGACAGTGTCATGTCAGTCTTATGCACACCCCTTCAAATAAAGTGTTACCATAATTTTTCACAAAACAAACCCTGTGTTACTGCAGCATGAGATCCAGCAATATTATAACAATAAGTTAGAAGACATTAACAAACATGAGCATGAAAAATTAGTTTACAGTGACACACAAAGACATCAACAATCAGCGTATGAATCTCAACAATGGTGACAATCAAAAGTACTTTGCTGAAATGCATGCTGGGTACCAACATAGTACAAAACTCCCAGCATGCATTGCAACATGAATAAAAAAGCTGAATTGTCCTATTATTTAGTTTGATTCTAAATATTTGCTTTTATTTTTTGCTGTTGTTTTTGTTGTGAATTAGTAGCTTTTCAGTGATGTTCTGAATAATTCTGTTTATCTAAATATTTGTGATTGTCACCATTGTTGAGATCCATACGCTGATTGGTGATATCTGTGTGTGTCTGCATAGACCAACTTTTTATTTCAAGTTTGTTAAAAGATTTAAAACGACTGCTATCTCATACTGCAGTAACACGTGGTTTGTGATGTGAATATATTTGTGGCACAACATAATTGTTAAATTAAAGTACCTCAGTGAATCAGGCTGTTTCATGATGAATATAAAACCATCAACAGCTAACCATGATCACCTGATCTCACTTCACTTTAGCATTCTTTGCTGCTGCAAATGTGTTTGACTAACACACTGTCACAGCGGACAAAAAATATAATATGAGTTAAGAGCCCAACTAATGGAAACACTAATCACTGATATGGTGACTTCAAATGAAACGCATTAGAGTTAAACCTCTGTTAATTCTCAATAAAACTTTTGTAGACGTCTGACAGAAATAAAGTCAGTCTGGTTAGTAATGCTGTTTGTGGAGTTGTTTATCCTCCTCTGCTGAGATCTTCACAGATTTAATTGCTTCTTTTCTCTTGGATTTCATCTGAGGTTGTGGCTGAAATTACTTCATATTACACAGATTTTTTGGCTACGATAAGGTCCAGTTCGGGTTTATTTCTTTGCTCTTGGCTGTCATGTGGCATTGCTATGCAGAGGTGTAAAGTCCAGGTTCAGAAAGTAAAAGTCCTCCTCAGTATTTTGTTCCAATCACCTAGATTTGCTCATTCTGACAGGATAGAGAACTAATTAGTGAAATCAGCTGACTGAGTTTATGGGTGGAATAAACATATGGCAGGACTTCTACTCATTGGGCCCTGGATTTCCCACCTCTGGTTACAGTGAAGTTATTGAATATTTTTCATAATATAAAATTTGCAAAAGCAGTGTAGTATGACCAGTGTGTCACCATTATGTGTAAGCTGAATTGGGTGGCACTAGAGTTAAAGTTAATGACTATTTTTGTATTTTTGAATATGAGTTGATGCTGTAGTTGTTTATGGGGTTATATTGCACTTTGCAGATGGACCCTTGACTTGTCTCTCAGCCGCCTGCACATAAAGATCCATTTAGCCTATAGCCTATTTTAAAGCTCGTTTTGAGGAGAATTGGGTTGTAGCTCGTTGTCTAGGATACTGTGATTGTAAATAGGTGTCGTTTGTGTTTTAACAACGTTTAGCTCAAGAATATTGATCTGGGAATTTCGAATAGCCTATTTGAATATATTACCAACTTCACTGAACTCTTTAACCGCATTTCTTTATGTTTGAGTCCAAGTTCAAACACTATGAAACGCTCCATTAACGTACGGAGCTCTGAAGCACTGCCAGCGGGACATTAAACAGGAAGTGTCTGTCCGAGCTCACAACAGGTTTTGCGTGGGAACGCAAATATCTTTGCGAGGGAACGCAAAACTTTTGCGTGGGAACGCAAATAACTTTGCGAGGGAACGCAAAAGTTTTGCGAGGGAACGCAAAGTTTCTCGGGGAACGCAAAAGTTTTGCGAGGGAACGCAAAAGATAAAAAAATAATAATTTTTTTTTCCACCACTACGTCCCTTTAGGGGCTCCATACTACTTTGAACCCTAGTTTTGAGCCTAGCTGAAAAATGCTCGGTTTTTATGGGCGTCTCGCACTGAAGACTTGGAAGTAAACGCCCACTGGATTTTCAACTCACCCGTCGATGCACTTGGGGGAAATTGTTTTGAAAACGTCCAATGTTGTAAAATGGCAACCGGAATGATTCGCCCATACATGTTCGACCCAGAGTCAGTTTGTTTCACCATTCCTGTCAGATCCAATATAGATGGCACAGCACCGTTCTTTACTCTTAATCGGTCTGCAAATCCAGTCTTGTTTACAAAACAATCCTCAGTGAAATGAAGCGAACAGACGGACGATGTTTTACCCTCATCAGCTGGAGTGGAACATCATTAAAAATAAAGTTTGTCCATGCACTCCTATTGGAATCCAGAGGAAGCTTATGCAGCGACTATCTTATTCCACAACCAGGCACTGCACAATATTTTGTATTGCTCGGTAGCTCGATCCGGTTTGTCATCACGAGGTAACGTTAGGCCTGTTATTTAGCTATGCGTTATATAGTATGCGCGTAAAATGCACGAACCGGTGGGCGGGGCTAAACCGGCCGTGTTGAAGTAGGCGTTGATCATCTTCTGCGGGGGGTGGTGTTTTATCCTCTTTGACGTCAAAGTTCCCCACTTTCAAAAACGAGTCGTTTGCTGAGGCTGGTGTCAATAAAAGCATTTATTGGACTAACAAGGACGTTTTTAGTTCTGAAACTTACAGGATATTCTTATAATATGATGACCTCTCAGATGTCAAAAGCTCAAGGAAAATTTGATTTCTCAGTTCATCACCCTTTAATTATCTCATTAACTTTAACACTGCTTCAGTGTTCATTTAACACACTCAGCTCAGAGTTTAATTGGATCGCTTAAAATGACTTCCATGATGTTGAAGTTACATGAACAAATTATATTTGTTTAACGAAACCCAGTTATGTGGAACCGGTGGAACCTGTTTACATAACAAAGTTAAGTAAAGCCAACATATCATTTTTTTGAGTGTAGTGAGTTCAGGGGGATTGTGACTTTGGGTCCTCTTTAGCTGATTCAAGACCAGACATGCTGTTGAAGACCAGACATCATCTGCAGACGCTTTGTCGCGCTGCCTGGAATATCATATTGGAGTTTGCTCTTGTCAGCTGAAGAGTTTCAGCAACAGACTGCAGTGGATGATCTTCGTAGTGTCCAATTTTGTCAAGTACACTGTAAAAAAAATCCCCGTAAAAAAACGGTAATATTCCGGCAGCTGGGGTGCCAGGAATGTACTGTTAATTTACAGCCCTTTACCGTTAATTTACAGCTCTCCTTTTTTACAGTATGTTACCGTAAAAATAACTTGACAGGTAACTCATAATATTTGAAACCGATTGCTTTAAACAGTTCGAAAACTAGTATTTATACTGATAGTACCATAAAATTCCTTCATTAGAGTTCACTGAAAATGAAAATCTCTTTATACAAAACTGCAAACACCTAATGTGTAATAGTGAATTAATTAAAAACGTGATTTTAACTTAAGTCTTTGCAGTTCTTATAGTGAACACTAGCAGTCTTTGCAGTTCTTATAGTGAACACTAGCACACATGTATGTGTTAAAGTACTTAGCAAGGAGACTGTCACCGCATAAGCAACTACACAGTCACTGCTTTCAAATAAAGCAACAGACAGCATAACATCAGTGTTCCTCTGCTCATCTTTGACTGAGGCACAGGCTCTACTCTCCAGCACAATGGTGACTCACAAAACTAATTAATAAAACTAACAGATCTCTCCTATATCATCCTGTGCAAAACACATAAAACACTTCAGTTTAATATTTACTCTCCTTATCAGTTATTGACTTTGCATAACTTTTTTCTATGAACTTTCACTAATATTTCAGTGAAATTAACTTATTTTGTTTAATACACCTGACTGTAACATTTTACAGTAAATTACTGTTTTCCTTGATTTTACAGTAATCTTCTGGCAGCTGGGGTGCCATTATATTGCTGTTTTTCTACAGTGTTATGCCGTACATTTATTTTACAGTTGATTACTGTTAAAATACGCTTCACTCTGTTTTTTTTTTTTGTTTGTTCTTTTACACATTTAACCCTTTCAACCCCACTGCAAAACTTCAGTTTTAAATGAACACTTGTGTGTCCACACTACATAGTGTTGGAGTAACACTGAAGCAGTGTTGAAGTTAATGATATAATTCAGTGATTAATCAAATGATGATTGAGCATTAGTGATGCACACCTGATGTTAACAAGCAGAATCACTTAAGGACAGAGAAACAACAAGATAAAAAAGCGAAACAAGAACTACAACTGACTTCAGCCACAGAATACATTAAATCTGAAGATCTAAGCAGAGGAGGATTAAAAAACTCCACAAACAGCATTACCAGCTTCATTTATTACTAACCAGACTGACAAATTGACAGATATATCTACATAAATTCCTATTGAGTATTAACAGAGGTTTAGATGTTTTGTTTCATTTGACGTTACCATTATGGAGATCAGTGTTTGCTTTAGTTGGGCTCTTGACCCTTGACTTTAATCTTAATTTTACTTTGATTGCTCTAGCTGTGTGTTTCTTAGACTCATTTGTTATGGCAAAAACAAAGCCAACAAAAATGAGATCAGGTATTAAAGATCATAACGTCATTATATAATGTTTGCATCACAGCCTGTGTCTATTCCTTATTAATAATGTGTAGATTATATTACTAGACTGTGATACTACAGCAAAAGAACAAGCATTATGCGTAATCAGTTATGAAGGATTCCTATAGTCATCATTCACTAAAAAATTTTGAACTATGGGTGTACTTCGACACACACAAACATAAATAATCAGCCAATGAATCTCAATAATGGTGACAATCACAAAAAAGATAACATCAAATCTGAACATCACAAAACACACTATTTAAAGTAAACACAAAACCAACAGCAAAAATAAAAGCAAAAAGTAAAAATTAAAGCAAATAACCTGACAATTCAGCTGCATAATTTATTCATGCTGCAATGCATGCTGGAGTCATGGCTTTTTTTGGTACCCAACATGCATTGCAGCATACACCTTAAGATTGTCACCATTGTTGAGATTCATATGCCGATTCTTGATCCCTGTGTGTGTCTGGCCGATCAAGAAGTACAAAATGTTTTGAGTGTAAACTTCTTAAAATCATTAATATTTTCAGAACGGCAAATTCACTATAAATCTCAATCTATAAAACCACAATGATATCAAAATCAAAAATACAAATAATCAATCATTATCAATGTCAGGCAACGAATGAGATTAGTGAGTAAATCAGGCCATTATATGATGATTGTGACTGGAGACAAACAGCGTCTGTCATCCTGTTTTCTTCAGCTTTGAGCCATAGCTAATGTATTTTAAAAATCACAGCTACAGCAGCCAAAGAACGACTTATGTTCAAAAGTCAAGGGTCAAGAGCCCAACTAAAGCAATCACTGATCACCATTATGGTAACATCAAATGAAAATAAAATGGCATCTAAACCTATGTCAGCTTTTAATAAGAACTTCTGTAGACGTCTGACAGAAATAAAGTCAGTCTGGTTAGTAATAAGTGAAGCTGGTAATGTTGTTTGTGGAGTTGTTTAATCTTCCTCTGCTGAGATCTTCAGATTTAATGTCTTTTATCTTGATTCCATCTTTTTTTCTGTTCTTCTTGTTCCTCTCTCCTTTAGTGATTCTGATTGTTATCAGCAGGTGTTCACCAGGGTCTCAATTAACTTAAAAAATTAACTGAATTATTCACTCAGTCAAGTGGACCTTATTAGTGAACTAATGCAGGGAATAGTGAATGAGGGTCTGATAGTGTCGACTTCGAGTGCTGTTAATTCACAGTATACTACTGTAGGCTACTTTCTAGAAAACGACAAACATCACCCCGAATGCATTTTTTCTACGGTATATTACTGTTTTAATGGAAAACAGTATGCTAAAATTACAACTATTTTAGTATGTTTTTTTTACAGATTTGTTTTACAGTGTAGGTCATTCTGTGAGAGAAAAGTGGATTGACAACTCTTTCAAACGGTTTTTTACAGAAAATGAAAAAAGGAGATGATTCTGTAGTTGTCATCTGTTGTAGGATAAGGTGTTGTTTTTTTTAAGCAGTGTGCTTTCCGGAGCCTGCTTAAATGCAGTGGAAAAGCTGGCAGTATTGAGAGGTGTGTGTATTATGGGAGTCAGAGTGGAGTATGTCAGTGACATATCCTGTAGTAGGTTGGAGGGATCAGGGGCTGAAGGGTATTGCACATGTTGGCCTGGAGATGAGAAGACAGATATTATCAAGGCAGGAAGTTAAGGGCCAAACATAGATTTTCAGTTGCTTCATTGACATCAAGAGAAAATAAGTGTTTAGGGGAAAGGATGCAGAGACCACAGAGGAGAAATCACGGTTGAAACCGCGGTCCGGGAGAAAGCATCAATGTAAGGGGCACAGTAACTGAAGTGGCCGGGTCCCCTAGGGCCCAGTCGTGGAGACGACACTGGTGACATGACACAAAGACATTCAGTGTGGTTAATCCAAGGTATTACTGTGAACTTATTTAATTTGAAACCACAAAATACTTTGTAAATAAAGAGATTTCCACTGGACCAGCAACTATACAGTCAGTACTTATTAAAGAAAGCAACATGCAGTGTATCATCAATGTTTCTAGATCTTCTCCTGGACTGAAGCACAGGCTCTACTCTTCAGCACAATGGCGACCCAAAAAACAAGATTTTACAGCAAACTACTGGCAGCAGTGTTGCCAGTATAAACCGGTTTTATAACTTACAGTTTTTTGCTGTGAAAATATATTTTTTAGGTGTGTCTTTTTATCTTATACTTTAAACCATTTCAACCCCACAGTAAAATACACATTACAAAGAGTAAAAAGTAACATTGACAGTGTGGCAGTGAGATAATTAAGGTAATATGTAAGTGATTGTTGAGCATTAGTGATGAACACCTGCTGTTAACAAGCAAAATCACTGAAGGAAATAGAAACAACAAGAACAGAAAATAGAGAAACACAAGAATTACAACTGACTTCCAGCCATTACACATTATTACACTTATTATTAACCAGTATGGCTTTATTTCTGTCATACATCTGCAGAAGTTGAGATTGAGATGTTTCATTGAAAATGTTTGGTTTTAAGTTACCGTTATAGTGATCAGTGTTTGCTTTAGTTGGCATGCTGACTGTAACGAGATTTGTTGTTATGGGAGGAAGGAGGTGGGAACTGGCGAACATTCAACAACTTTTAATAAAAATAAAACAAATACAAAATGAAAGTGAAAGCTAGCAGCCTCTCATGAACAACTGCTGGCACATAATAAAGCACAACATAAAATCAGGCCTGTTCCTCTCTCAATCTTCCATGTCGTTGCTCCTCCTTAATGCTTTCGCTCCTTCGTGAGAGATACGAGACCGTGCGTCTCGCAGGTCTCGCTCATTATCAATCCCGCACCGGCCTCGTGATTTCTCTCCACGTCCGTCGGCCTGCTCGCCACACTGATGCACAACATAAGTTTTTCTATTGCAAGTCACACTTGTGCACACACACAGTTTATGAATGATTGTGGTTATAATGTAGCCTGGATGCCAGCCCGAACCCCGCACACAACATTTTTTGGTCGGGAAGTTCGGTCTGGACTCAATCCATTGAAGAGTAATTATGATCGGTTCAGAAATCGTCGGGCCAATCAAATTGCCAGGGCGGGCTTTACACGATGATGGACAGATGATCTGCAGTTACGAAATCATCACGTCATCAAATGCATTTCTTTCAAACATGCTTTTCGTGTTTGCAAGTACTCCGCGAATCCTTAAATTCTTTTTGCAACACCGGCAAAGATCGTTAACACTCATTATTTTTTTAATACTTTTTCCAGAGTGCGTGCAGTTGAGTTCTGTTGACAACTATGCGTCGCTCAACATACGTCACTTACTGCGTTGCTCTGATTGGTTGTAGGTCTATCCAATTGAGTGCAGAGGCTGTTTTTTTCCTGGTTCGGTTAAGACACGCCTCATAATCAAAGCCCTATGGAGCAGTATCAGACTCACATTCTGACTAGAATATGAGTATGACGAAGTCAGGCTAGTTATAATTATAATGATGACAAAATCATCATATTGCCTGTTCATTCTCTAAGGAATTTATTCTCACTCATTCAGAGTTTAATCCTCAACCAAAAGTTTCACATTACCACCACATTGAAACCACAGCAATACATTTCAATGACTCTTTTTTAACACATCATGCAATGCTGGGAGTTTTATGCTATCCTGGAACCCAGCATGCATTGCGACATGAAATTGTTGATGTCTATGTGTGTCTAATTCAAGCAGGAGTTAAACATGTTTTAATGCACTAAATGATTACAATATTCTTCAGAAGACCAGATTACAGAAATATTGATTTCATGTTGTAGATTCACAGATATATGCTAAATATGAAATACCCATAAATTCAAAGAATATGTACAGGAAAGATCTGAAAATCAGATATGTCAAGGATGATTGTGACATCATCACAAAAGCCAAAAACACCAGATCAACTTCCTCTTGACTTTTTCTTGCCACAAAAATTTGCTTTTTAAACTCACTGTTACAGGAGTCAGAGAGAGAGATGAATGGTAAGAAGTCCAGGGACAAGAGACCAACTAAAGCAAATACTGATCTCGGTGAAAACAAACTTTATTATTAACTAAATCTCTGTTAATTCTCAACAATAACTTTTGTACATGTATGAAAGAAATAATCGGAAACTGGTTTGTTAACTGTTTCACACTCAAGTGTTGCTGGAAGTCAGTTGTAGTTTTTGTGTTTCTTTTTTTTAAGTTCTTGTTTTTCTGTCCTTAAGTGATTCTGCTTATCAGGTGTGCATCAGTGTCTCAATTCACTCACTTCTTTTCAGTCAAGTGGACGATATTAGAGAACTAATGTAGGGAATAGTGAATGAGGGTATAGGGTGTGATTAGGGAAAACAGTCCCAGAGTGTTGACTTTGAGAACTGTTAATTCACTGTATATTCCTGTAGGCTAGTTTTGTTTTCTACTGTATATTACTGTTTTAATGGAAAATGGTATGATATTTTCAGAATTTGGCCTTGTTTTACAGCAAAGTTTAACAGTGCAGGTGAAATTTAAAAATCAATCAATCAACTCTAACATTTTATGACCACTTTTTTGGAATATATTTGAGTAAGTTTACTAAATAAATGTTGCTGCTCTTGGGTTGTTTAACCTTGTCAAGTGATTTTTAAAATATACTAATTAATTCAAATGAATTGTCCTACAGAGCATGACTGTCCCCCCACTGCAAAGAGAAAACGAAGAGCTGAGAGTCTCCTGCAGATCACTAGTACACTGGGTGAGGAACTGGAATTTACTCAGATTTTACTTTTGCAATGTAAATCAGAAAGGGATTGTCTTTTTTTTTTTACTGTTAAAGATTCCAAACCTTTCTCTTCACTGTTCATGTTTTAGGGAAACTTCGCCTTTCCCCCCAGTAATTCTCACCATGTTCTCCTACATTGTTCATTTAATCAAATCACCCATTATGCATCTAATCAAATCAAGTAAACTTGAACTACTTTGAATATTTTATATGAACACAATATACATTTGTAGATTCAACATGACTGTAATATGTCAATGTAACTTCTTTACAACTAATTGAAGCAAAAGACCAGACTTCCAAAAGACCAAAAGACCAGTTTGTATTGTGTTAGTCTAATCAAATTTATTCTGATCCACTCAATGTCAGCACTTCAATTCAACAAGATTCTGCCTTGTTACATAAACTAGTTAATGTCTTGTTTTGGTAGTTGATTGAGCATTATTGAAGACACCTGGTGTTAACAAGCAGAATCACTGAAGGAGAAAACCATAATTTTTAATTTACCGTTATGGAGATGAGTGTTTGCTTTAGTTAGGCTCTTGACCCCTATATCATTAACTTTAGATTTTGTTTGGCTGCTGTACCTGAGTTATAACAGCTCGATGAACAAATGGTCATGGTCGACTGATGGTAGGCACTGAACTAATATAGAGCCCAATTTAGGTTTAATTTATTAATTATAGCAGCATTGTCCTTATTCAGCATCACATTTTCATCCTTTACAATGTAATCTAAAGATTTTTTTAAATGTGTCTTATATACAAAAAAAACTTTATTTTTATTCTACATAGTTTTTGGACACACAGACATCAATAATCAGACTGTGAATCTCAACAATGGTGACAATAATAAAGCATGTTGCAGTGCATTCTGGGTGCCACCAATCAAAACTCATTCATGGCTCCCATCATGCATTGCTGCATGAATAAATAATGAGCTTATGTTCAGAGATGATCTGTTTGTCACCATTGCTGAGACTCATATGCTAATTATTAATGTCTGTATGTGCCTATATAAAGAATTTTCAAAGTTTTCTTTTTATTGACCAGATCATTTGGATTTCATTGAAGAGATCAAAAATAGTTAGTTCATTGATTCAGGTGAAATGATTGTGAAAAAATTATTATGTTTAAACACAACCAACACTATCAGATGACCATGACCATTTGTTCATCTAGCTGTTATAACTCAGTAACAGCAGCCAAACAAAATCTAAAGTTAATGTTTTAAGGGTCAAGAGCCCAACTAAAGCAAACACTCATCTCCATAACGGTGAATTAAAAACTATGGTTTTCTCCTTTAGTGATTCTGCTTGTTAACATCAAGTGTCTTTAAAAATGCTCAATCAACTACCAAAACAAGACATTAACTAGTTTATGTTACAAGGCAGAATCTTGTTGAATTGAAGTGCTTTACTGACATTCAGTGGATAAGAATAAATTTGATTAGATTAACACAATACAAACATTTTGATTCAATTAGTTGTAAAGAAGTTACATTGACATATTACAATCATGTTGAATCTACAAATGTATATTGTTTTCATATAAAATATTCAAAGTAGTTCAAGTTTACTTGATTTGATTAGATGCATAATGGGTGCTACGATTAAATCACGTTCATTCAACAATTCATTTTTTGTCTCCTCAGCTGGTAAATACTCTGGTGAACTGAAGCAGTGCTGCTTTGATGGGATGAGGGATAATAAACTTGGCTACACCTGTGAACGAAGAGCCACATATATCGTAGATGGGCAAGAGTGCGCAAAGGCCTTCCTGCAATGCTGCAAAGAGATGGAAATCCGCAAAAACATTAAGACAGAAGAGGAGGAGATGATTCTGGCTCGCAGTAAGTACACAGAAAAATCCCCAGTGTTCAATCAACACTGTATAGAGGGAACATATGTCCTCTGAGCAAATTGTTAAAAAACATAACATTTTAAAAAACATAACATTTAAACATTTATAACTGATTATTTGATGTATCATTTTGCTCTAAAAGGTGTATTCTGTCAAATTTTTATCTGTCACAACAGGTGATGATGATGATGACTATTATACAGACTCAGATGAGATTGTGTCACGTACTCAGTTCCCTGAGAGTTGGCTTTGGGAAGAGATTGATCTATGTGACAATTGGTGAGTAGGAGACTTTTAGACTAAAGCCGTGAGTTCAGCCGCTTTCACACCATAGTCACGTCAAGTCACCTTCATATAGCACTTTTTACAATACAGATTGTATCAAAGCAGCTTCACAGTGATAACATGAAATTAATACATGAAGTTTGTTTCTGGAAGAAAATTGCGTCATCATTCACCTGAAGTAAAGCAGATCAAAAATATTGTTGAATAATTAAATGTCCCCAACTAAGCAAGCCAAAAGCCAAGGCGATAGTGGCAAGGAACCAAAACTCCATCAGGTGACAGAAGGGAGAATAAAACCTTGGGAGAACCCAGGCTCAGTCGGGGGCCAGTTCTACTCTGTCCAACGATGAACAGTGTTATTATGATTCAGGCAACATTACAGGTCATAAGTCAAATTGGATCAGAACATTCACAATATCAGAGGTGTATAAAGTAGAAGTAGAAGTAGAGAAAAAGTAGAAGTCCTGCCATGTGTTTATTCCAGCCATGAACTGATTGACAGTTGATTTCAGCTGATTTCTGTCTCCTGGCTGAAAAACGGATAATAAGCAAATCCAGGTGATTGGAACAAAATACTGAGGAGGATTTTTACTTTCTGAACTGGACTTTACACCTCTGCATAGCAATGCCACAATGCCAGCCAAGAGTAAAGAAATAAGCCAGAACTGGACCTTATCTGAGCCACAAAATCTGTGTATATTAAATATGGAGTCATTTCAGCCTTAATAAAGCCTGTTAACAAGCAGAATCACTGAAGGAGAAAATCGTAATTGGTTTGTTACCATTAAGGAGATCAGTGTTTGCTTTAGTTGGGCTCTTGACCCTTGAGTCATTAATTTCAGATTTTTGTTTGGCTGCTGTACCTGAGTTACAATAGCCAGATGAACAAAGAGAAAATGTTGTTTGCTGTGTTTTAACATTATCATTATTTCACAATCATTTGACCTGAGTAGAGCCCAATTTCTGAGTTAAATTTACTTTATTGATTATAGCAGCACTGTCCTAGCCTGGCTAACGCCAGACCCAATCTCGTTGAGAATTGGGTCTGGGAACCACATGCGCAATTTCTCGTATTTGAGGCGTGGTTTCAGAATGCCCGTCGCAGTTTATTGGGTGCTAAGAATGTCTATCAAATATGCCTGTACGTAGCTCATAGCCAATCGTTTCGATTATACCAGATGACGTATGTAGAGCGACAGAAATTAGACAAGGAAGAAGACGATGGGAAAGATCTTTTTTGTAAACAATGACGTTAAGTTTTTTATCAAAGAGTAGCTTCGCGTCTTCAGCCATGTTAAATCGATATAAACAAACTGTTTCCGTGTGTCGCATAGATGTCGTTATCGTCTAGCTGCTCCCTCCCCGTTCTGTGATTGGTTCCCTAAATGAGGCGAAAAATCTGGCCATGGTATCCAGACTGCCTTTCAGCGTGAATTGAATCGCACTGCGGTAAGGCAGTATGGGGAAACCCAGGCTAGCACTGTCCTTGAAAATCATTTTATTCGTAACTTTCACAATGTAATCTGAATAATTTCTTAAAACATCACGTACAAAGTATTTTTTTAAAGACATCAAGAATCAGCCTGTGAATCTCAACAATGGTGACAATTATAAAGCATTTTGCAGTGTATTCTGGATGCCACCAATCAAATCTCATTCATGGCTCCCATAATGCATTGCTGTATGAATAAGTCATCTTTTTGTCACCATTGTTGAGATTCATACGCTGATTGTTAATGTATGAGTATATATCATCACAAATTGCATTTTTTGTTCTCATGTTTGTTAAAGTCTACTAACTTATTGTTATAATATTGCTGGATATCATGATTCAGTTACAGGTTTGTGTTGTGAAAATAAATTAATTTGACCAAATGATTATTAAATTAAAATATCCCAGAGAATCAGTCTATTTCATGATGATTACAAAACCATCACCAGGTAACCTTCATCACCTGATCCCCTTTAAAAGTAACTTACTTTGCTACTGTAAATGTGTTTGACAAACACACTGTCACAGCAGTCAAAAGAGATCAAATATATAATAAGAGTAAAGACCCCGACTAATGGAACTACTAATCACTGTTATGGTGACTTCAAATGAAACCGAGTTAAACCTCTGTTAAATCTCAATAAGAACTTCTGTAGACGTTTGACAGAAATAAAGTCAGTCTGATTAGTAATAAGTGAAGCTGGTAATGCTGTTTGTGGATTTGTTTAATCCTCCTCTGCTGAGATATTCAGATTTAATATCTTCTCTTTAGTTGATTTCATCTAAGACTCTGTCTGAAGTCAGTTGTAGTTCTTGTGTTTCTGCTCGTCTCTTTTTCTGTTCTCTTCAGAGGAGTAAAGTCCAGGTTCAGAAAGTAAAAGTCCTCCTCAGTATTTAGTTCCAGTCACCTGGATTTGCTTATTAGCAGTTTTTCAGTCAGGAGACAGAAATCAGCTAAACTTAACTGTCAATCAGTTCATGGCTGGAAGAAACACATGGCATGATTTCTACTTTCTACTTCTACTTTATACACCTCTGCACAATATTATCCAGTTCATCTGGTTGGAGGTTGGAGTCATCACGCCGGTATGGAGACGAGTTTGTTGAGGTGTCCATGAGGCCTTTACAGGGCTGATGAGGCTGGCACTTCAGGGATGCATTGTGGTCATGTCCAGGTGCAGATTCACCATCTGATCTGGATACGGCCCGGATCCGGCTGACTTCAGTAAACCTTGGAATAAAGGGAAAGACTAACATTAGCGTAGATGCCATTCTTCTTATGATGTAACGAGTACATCAGGTGTTTTAGGAAGTGTCGCCCGGTTCCGGCTGACCCAAACCATGCAGCCTAATAATCATTTAACCAGAGGTGTATAGTAGAAGAGTAGGAGAAAAAGTAGAAGTCCTGCCATGTGTTTTTTCTAGCCATGAACTGGTTGACAGTTGATTTCAGCTGATTTCTGTCTCCTGGCTGAAAAACTGCTAATAAGCAAATCCAGGTGATTGGAACAAAATACTGAGGAGGACTTTTACTTTCTGAACCTGGACTTTACACCACTGCATAGCAATACCACATGGCAGCCAAGAGTAAAGAAAAAAACAGAACTGGACCTTATCTGAGCCACAAAATCGGTGTATATTAAATATGGAGTAATTTCAGCCTTAATAAAGCCTGTTAACAAGCAGATTTATCTGACCTCAGTGACGTGAGAAAGCTGTCAGGCAGTCGGTTTAGCCAGTCTGTTTGCTTCCTGACCTGAGCCCCACACTGTAAAAAATAAAACGAATGAATATGTTAAATCTAATCAATTAAAATGAGGCAACAGATTACAAGCAATATAATTAATTAAATTTAACAAATTAGAATTGACTAATAATTAACCAAATTAATTCCTTAAAAGTTAACCATTTAAAATGAGTAAAATTTACACCTTTTTTTAAACAAAAATATCGGAATAACAGACTGACGTCAAAGATGAATCAAGAACTCTTTTTTTTAATTACTAATATTGAAGACACCTGATGTTAACAAGCAGAATCACTGAAGGAGAAAATCACAAATTGTAAGCCACCGTTATGGAGATTGGTGTTTGCTTTAGTTGGGCACTTGACCCTTATATTTATAACTTTAGATTTAGTTTCTCTGTTGTTACTGGGTTATAATGGGGCAGATGAACAAAAGGAAAAGGTGATCTGATGTTCTTTGATTTATGTTATGATGTAATCATAATATGAACTTGATCACTGAACTTATTAAGGTCCTTATATCTGACTTAGATTTATTTTTTTGATTATAGCATCACTGATTCTATGTCAAGTTCCAGGATTTCAATATAATACATATGATTTCTTAAAAGTTATTTACTTGTTTTCAATAAATAAAAAAGGTTTCTTAACGGCACACATAGACATCAAGTTTCAATCTATGCATCTCAACAATGGTGACGAACAGATTATTCAATTAGGAAATTCAGATTCAGATCATAATTTATTCACACTGCAATGCATGATGGGAGCCATTAATGAGTTGTGATTGGTGGCTGCCAGAATGCACTGCAACATGCTTTATTATTGTAACCATTGTTGAGATTCACAGTTGGATTATTGATGTCTGTATTTCTAAATAAGAATTACTTTTGAAAGGTTTTTTTTTTTTTTTTTAGATATTTTGGATTGTATTAAAAACACAAAGTCATATGCTGTGGAATCACAGAGCAGTTGTAATTTACAAGTTTAACTATCTCAATAATTTTAGTTTACATGATTATGTCATGATTATGCCAAAGCATAACCAACACCATCCAATCACTTTATGCCTTTGTTCATCTGGCTGTTTCAACTCCGATAGAAAAGACAAACAAAACCTAAAGTTAAAAATATCAATCAAACACTGATCTCCATAATGGTGACGTACAATTTGTGATTTTCTCCTTCAGTGATTCTGCTTGTTAACATCAGGTGTCTTCAATAACGCTCAATCATCATTCAATTATTCACTTAATTATCTCATTAACTTTAACACTCTTAAGTGTTAATTTAACACTCATATTTTAACACTTTACACCAGTTGTGCCCCCCTGCTCCTGGCGATCGACTGTCCTGCACAGTTTATCTCTAACCCTGATCAAACACACCTGCCTTTAATTTTCAAGTAATCCTGAAGACATTAATTGGTTGTTAAGACCTTAATTGAAGACCTTCAGGTGTGTTTGATTAGGGTTGGAGATGAACTGTGCAGGACAGTCGATCGCCAGGAGCAGGGTTGGGCACACCTGCTTTACACCAGTGGTTCCCAACCCTGTTCCTCGCGCCCCCCAACACTGTGCGTTTTCTTTGTCTCCCATCAAACACACCTGATTCAACTCATCGCTCATTAACCCATGTGATTATGAGCTAATGAGTTGAATCAGGTGTGTTTGATTAGGGAGAAAAAGAATACGCGCAGTGTTGGGGGGCGCGAGGAACAGGGTTGGGAACCACTGCTTTACACTATTGAGTCTGGAGCCATACAGAGGTGTCAAATCCAGGGTCAGAAAGTAAAAGTCCTGCCATATTTTTATTTCACCCATGAACTCACACAGCAAAAACTCCTGTGTTAAATGAACTCTCATGGGAGTTTATTTGGCTCCAGACTCAAGAGTGTTAAAGTTAATGATATAATTAAGTGATTGATTGAGTGATGACTGAGTATTATTGAAGACACCTGATGATAACTAGCAGAATCTCTGAAGGACAAAGGCACATTTTTTAAGTTGCCATTATGGTGGTCAGTGTTTACTTTAGTTTAGTTCTTGACCCTTAAACTGTTAATGATTGTTTTTGTGTTTGACTTTTGTAACTGAGTTATAATTGTCAGAGAAACAACAAGATAAGATGGTCAGGTGGTGCTGGTTATGTTTAGATGAAATCACATGTTGATGTTGACCTGAATCATAGAACTCCTTAAGAAAAATGTACCTTATTGATTACAACAGAATATGATTATACAGTATACTATTTTCTGCATTTTCAATATAACCCAATATATATCTTCAAAGCTGTTCTGATGCAAACACTATTTTTCAAGTTTGGACACAGAGACATCAAGAATCAGCCTGTGATTCTCACCAATGGTGACAATAATACAGCATGTTTCAGTGCATTCTGGGTGCTACCAATCAAAACTCATCCATGGCTCCCATCATGCATTGCGGTATGAATAAATTATGATCTGAATTTTCTTAATAATTTCCTTTTCCTAATTGAATATTCTGTTTGTCACCATTGTTGAGACTCATACACTGAATATTGATGTCTGTGTGTGCCTAAATCAAAGATTTGCTTTTTTTCAGAACAACTTTAAAGAAATCATTTAGATTATACAGAAAAACCTGGATTTTTTGCTTTCTAAACTCTGTGATTCTGCAATGAACAACATGCTTTTAAGCTAAGAGAGGGCTCCAAATTAGTTCAGTGACACTGATCAAATAATGATTATGTGTAAAAATAATACCATCTGATCACCTTTTCTCTTTGTTCATCCGGCTGTTATAACTCAATTACAGCAGTCAAATAAAATATGAAGTTAAAAATGTAAAGGTCAACTGCCCAACTAAAACAAACAGTGATCTCTCTAATGGTGACAAAAAAATTATATTTGCTCCTTCAGTGATTCTGCTTGTTATCATCAGGTGTCTTCAATAATGCTCAATCACCACTAAATTAATCATTTAATTAGCTCATTAACTTTAACACACTTGATTGTTAATTTAACACTCATATTTTAACACTTTAACAATATTGAGTCTGGAGCCAAATAATCTCCCATAAGAGTTCATTTAAAACAGGAGTTTTTGCTGTGCGAGTTCATGGGTGGAATAAAAATATGGCAGGAATTTTACTTTCTGACCCTGGATTTGACACCTCTGGAGCCATATAAACTCCCAGGAGAGTTAATTTAACACTGGAGTTTTTGCTGTGTACTATCTCTCTTACTATCCTCGGTTAAAGTTTGGATGAGCGTCTCTAGTTCTGAAATATTCTCTGTCAGCCTGACTGTCTCCCTCCATTTACCACATGTAAATCCTATATTGCTGACAGAGAAGGCTACACTATACATGTGACATGAAGTCCAAGTGACAATAACAGGAGAAGACATTACTCACCGTGTTTGTTGACTGATCCTATACTTACCACTCACCATGTTTGTTGACTGGTCTTATACTTACCACAGTTATTTGTTGGTTTCATAAAAGTCGCGAGAAAAAAATTACAAATAAAGATGGCAGGCACGGATGGCTTGAGAGAAAAATAAATAAATAAAGACGGCAGGCACGGATGGCTTGAGAGAGAAGAAAAATAATAAAAATAAATAAATAAAGATGGTAGGCACGAATGGCTTGAGAGAAAAAATAAAAATAAAGACGCCAGGCACAGATGGTGCATTAACAGGCTAGGGAATTACTAGCGTGTTGTGCTAGTTATAACTATAGATATACATAATTAAGGCTAGATGTCTTACGGTGGAAACTCGGCGGACTATTGTCATCACCGGTGGCCATCTTGTCACAGGCAAGCTTTCTGGCGGGCTCTGTGGTACTTGATGAAAGATCTGTGATCTGCACGAAAAAAAAATACTCTTATCTCGCTGAAATCTTGAATGATTTACAAACGGTTTGGTTTCTTACAAACGTTATTAACGTGGCTATAATTCTGGATGCTTGAACATGTTGAAATTGCAGCTTTTCTTTTTGAAAAACGACTTAATCGTGCAGCATAGTTGTGTATCACGGGGGAGCCTAGAAAATGGCCCAACCCTGAAGAAGTTAAAATAAACGTAATAATTCTAATTATTTTATTATAATAGTAATATTCATATTATAAAAGTGCATATATTATATATATATATATATATATATATATATATATATATATATATATATATATATATATATATATATAACGGTTAATTCCAATCCTTGATTCTGATTGGTCAATAGCTGTGTTTTATTCACGATAAAACATGGCTAAGACCGCTTTACTCAACGGTTCTATGTATCACTACACAACACCCCAAGCAACCACCCGTAGCAACTTAAACACTTGTTTGATCTCATTGATATTGTTCATTTCAGCTAGAGTAGTGTATAGTGAGAGATCGAGTAAGCGAGTGTACCTGCATTTACAGAAGACATAGCATTTACCTTCAGGTCAGTCCTATATTCATAATACAAAAATCTGTTCGAATATCCGCTGCTCCGTTGTTCCTATAGTCATCTCCTCTGTCAGTTTTCCTTCTCTGTGATCACAAGTTTTCACAACTTTTTTGTAAAAGTCTTTACTCTACTGACTGACTCACTCATAAAGACAGTCTTTGCCGCCATCTATTGGCGAAATAATGTATGTAACTTCTGTTGCTGTTTACGGTCAGGGACAAATTTTTTTTTAGCGGAGGGAAGGCTTTTAGTGATTTTACTTCATGAAAGTTGCATAGATACATATTTTTCAGCTTTATTATTTTTTTTTGTGTGGTAACCGTTTTATAAAAGCAATAAGGTACTCGAGGCTAGTGCTGTATCGTGAATAAGTCACGGCTGAAGGGGTTACTTCACTTCGCGTTGTGCCTAACAACGGCCTTCAGCCGTGACTAATTCACGAGACAGCACAGCCTCTCGTAGCTTATTGCTTACATATATCATGTTGCCATTCTGTACCCTGAGTTTTAGTTGCCTATTGTTTTAACATAAATAACATAAATAACTTGTGCGTTCTGTTCAATGTTATTTTCATACAGAAGTCCAAGGTTATAATTAGGGATGCACCGATACCACTTTTTCCAGACCGAGTCCGATACCGATACTTTCATTTTTGGTACTCGCCGATACCGATACGGTAACCGATAACTGTATTTTTAATTTTCAGTTAATTTTCAATTCATGCATTTGTAATTTTTAAATGTATTGGTAGAGAAACCAAAATAATATCAATCATATTAGTTGTTTATTAAATTTAAACTTAATTAGTTCAACAAATATATATTTCATGCACTGCATATTTATTACTGCATAAATTAAATATATATGGATCTTTTTGTAAAGTTGATAGAGGTAGCCTATTAAGCCAAGAGCAGAGAGTAATTTATTTGTCCTTTGTTTGATTAACATTAAAACACAGCAGCAGATTTATTAAAGTGCCGCCCCTTTAAGGCCGAACGCACTGACGCCATTTGAATTATACTGTCTACGTTCACTTGAGATATATAACAGACTTTTACTAGGATACTCGCCAATGTGTTTTTACATAGTTTTGTGTGAATTCCTCCGTACAAGCGCAATGCGTGAAAGACTTCCATTCAGTATTCGCGCGCTGTCTGGTGGTTTTCGGGGCGCGCGCTGTGGATGTTTGAAGTTCATGGAAATTCTTGACCTGCAATATGTCCTGTAATAATGTAGGCTACCACTCGTTAAACATAAGTAAGGTAACAGTTCATGTTTTACTTACATATACGATTTAGTTTTAATCCAAATAACACGTGCTGAGTGAATGATCCGCAATCAACAGCATTCAACAGAAGTGCTCTCTCTCTCTCTCTCTCTTCTCCTCTCTCTCTCTCTCTCTCTCTCTCTCTCTCTCTCTCTCTCTCTCTCTCTCTCTCTCTCTCTCTCTCTCTCTCTCTCTCTCTATCTCTCGTCAGTTAACGTTATTAATAAGCTACATGCCTCGTTTTACTTGATTTGCCATTGACATCCGACTGAACTACAAACTTTCCACTGACGTCTGTGAAAAAGGGTTGCGCTCGACCAGCTCGCGCGTCTGTGTCGTAGCGCGCTCAATCCTCTGCGTGTTTTTCTCTTATCAGCTTGCGCACCATATAGTTAAATAGACGACGCGTTAATATATTCTGTTTAATATTCCACTGATAAGATACATTTATTTCATATACAGCCTTCTTTTTTTTATCCCCATTATAATTTCTGACACTGTACACATGCTGCCTGGTATCGGTTGTTGGTATCGGGGCATTTTTACGAGTACGAGTACAAGTACATGAGCTCAGTATCGGGCCCGATACCGATACTGGTATCGGTATCGGTGCATCCCTAGTTATAATTATTAGTATGCACTACATCTCTGACGTTTATATCAAACCAAACCGTTTGGAAATCGGTAGAAAATTGAGCAGGTTATGGTTATTTAAAAAGTACATGCACCATTAAAACACAATGTTCTCTTTCAAGCGTACGTTTCGGTGTCTCACTATGGGATACGCCCCTTCCGCGTATTCCTCAGAAGCCCTATTACATTACGCCAGCCCCAATTGGCTGGCAGACGTGACGCTGTGTCTGGGAGTGGCTACCCCACCCCTCCGTATAAAAGGGGCAACACAGTGTCATTACGACATTCAAAAACCTCTTCTCGCTTCACACCAGAAGCCTAGAAGCCTTTGAAACTTTGTACGAACTCTTGGACGAATTACTGGCCACCACGCCGTGTTTCGTCTGGCATCCTTCGATTTGCATCCCAGCCGATTGCAAGGACTGTTCGATACCAAGATGGCTGCAGCAATGCAGACTATCCAGGCTAGCGAGGGAGATTCTGTGCGACTCTGTTCATGCGGGAACAAGATCTCATGCAAAGACACACACCAGGTCTGCTCTGCATGTCTCGGGCTGAAACATGCTCAACTGGCGATCGAGAGTCCCGGCACGTGTGAACACTGCGCACGCTTCACCACGAAGAGCCTTCGTCGCAGGCTAGCACGCCAAGCTAGCCTGTCGGGCCAGGATCCCCTCATGACTCCTAGCCCTGCACCAGCTGCCACTCCGCAGGTATCCATTCCTGTAGAACTGCCCACCACGGCAGCTCTATCCTGGAGTGAACAGCTTGACGCGTGCATGCCTCTTTCCAGTCTGCTCAGCACGGACGAGGAAGAGGACACGGTCGAATTTGAGGAAGAGGGGCAATCGGATTTTCTTCTCTCTGACGAAGAGGAAGACTTCGAAGATTCTCCATTCCTCCCTCAGCCTGCGCACCCGGCTCAACTCCTCGCCGCGGCGGGATCCACGGAAGAGGCGGACAGGACACCATCCTCCCCGCTTCTCAGTGTTGATCTGCAGGACGTGTGCAAACGCGCTGCAGGAAAACTTAATATTCCGTGGCCGACCGTGGTAGCAGAGACTGCAAAGTCTCGCTATGAGGGGAAGAGACTGCCGAGTGCAAAACGGGCTGCACGACAGCTCCTTCCTGTTTTCCCGGAGCTCCTGGAGGAGGTCGCGGTCACGTGGAAGGACAAGCCGTTCACGAGCAAGATGCCCGTGCAGGGTGGCTCTGTTCTGGATGTAGAGGGGATGGAAAAGGAGGGCCTTCTCCGAATGCCTCCCATGGAGCCATTAGTTGCCGCGCACTTGCAACCGAAGCGCACGGCGGCTGCAAATCCGACGTTGCCATCTAAAGCTGACCGTTTCCAGTCGAGCATGACGGAACGTGCTTACAAAGCAGTCGCGCTCTCTGTAAGGGCCATGAACGCGATCTCTCTGCTGACCGCATACAAAGCGGAGCTGCAGGACGAAGTGACTACCACGCCAGGTCAGACACACTGGGAAGAGATCTGTGTTGTCACGGATCTCTCTCTGCGTCTTCAGAGATGCGCTGTTCAAGCCGCCGGGAAAGCCATGGCCACAATGGTTATCCAGGAGAGAGGGCGATGGCTTAATCTCGCTAATCTCTCTGACAGGGAAAAAGAAGCCATCCTAGACGCACCGGTGGTTGCAGATGGCATTTTCGGCTCAGCTCTGTCACTGATGCAAAAGAGATGCGAGGAGAAAAAGAGGGATGATGAGGCCTTGCAGCTCTGTATGCCGAGAAAGACGCAGACTGCACCACCTCCGCCACCCCGACAGACCTTCGCACAGGTGACGGCCCGCCCACCCCCCAACTTTCGCATTCCGAAACGGCAGAGACCCAACGTGAATGCAGCGGGTCAGAGCGGTGCACAGGAGCAGAGATCTGCCTGGCCTAGGAAGAACTATCCGCCTGCAGCAGCTCAGACGGTCCAGTCAGCTCCTCAACCTCATCCTCATCCCCATCTTCAGGGAGCGAGGAGGAAGAAGAAGACGGTTTGACAGGGTCTTCACCAGGGAAGGGAGTCAACAGCCCCCCAGTTTGCTAGCTCCCGACCCTCACACGTTCAGCGTTCGTCAAATATGTTCTGTGGGGAAAACAGCGCCCGGTTGGGCCAGGGGAAGCAGAGCGGTGAAAAAGAAAAGAAACGGTGCAGTGGTGCACACCAACCCACTAGTCACAAGCACTTTTCATGTTCAAAATTCAATAAAGTTTTCACTGTACCCCCAGAGAATGTTGCAAAACACAATCCCCCAAAAAATATTGCAAAACATGTTAACAGAACACATTATAACATCACCTCGGGGAGCTTTCGATCCCTTAGAGGTGATGAAACAGTCAGACTCTGTCCAAGCGCTAAGTGCCCACGCATGCGCAGTACAGACCACAAACTCATTCGTGACTCAGCCACACGATGGCACCAGAACGCTGCAAATAAACAACTGGCGAGAGTGCACACAGTCCCGCTGGGTATTAAAGACAATACAATTCGGGTACAGACTGCAGTTTGCCACTTCCCCCCCGCACTTCAAAGGGATAATTCATTCTCATGTGCGGGAAGAGTTAAAACATGTTCTTCAGGACGAAATTTATTCACTGTTGAACAAAAAGGCGATAAGAGTGGTACCACCCGAGCAAAGCCACAGTGGGTTTTACTCGAGGTACTTTCTAGTCCCAAAGAAAGGGACTCGTGCCCTTCGTCCCATATTAGATCTACGTGCACTGAACGAATACTTAAGGAAGTACAAGTTCAGAATGCTCACTCATTCTACACTCCTAAAACTGGTGCGCCCAGGCGATTGGTTTACATCGATCGACCTGAAAGACGCGTATTTTCACATAAAGATATACCCACCCCACAGGAAATTCCTGAGGTTTGCTTTCCTAGGAGTGACATACGAATACCTGGTTCTTCCATTTGGCATGTCTCTGAGTCCAAGAGTATTTATAAAATGTACACAAGCGGCCCTGACCCCGCTCAGGGAAAAGGGCATCCGTCTCGCTACTTACATAGACGACTGGTTGGTGACAGCTCAGTCAGAACAAGAAGTGAGATATCACACAACCATGCTTCTGGAAAACATACAGAAACTGGGCTTAAGACTAAACACCGAAAAGAGTGTTCTGATTCCCGCACAGTCCATAACATATCTGGGGTTGTCACTGGACTCGGTGACCTTCACAGCACGACTGTCAAGGGACAGGGTGGAAAAATTCACCCGATGCCTGACCGAATTTCGGAGGGGGAAAAACATGCCTCTGATTATTGGGACTGATGGCCTCAGCCCTAATAGTTATTCCCTTAGGCAGACTATTCATGAGAGAATTTCAGCGCTGGGTAGCGTCTCTGAGACTGGACCCATTAAGGCATTGCCGAAGGAGAGTGACAGTGACGTCAGAGGCAGTCCTTGCACTGCGCCAGTGGAGACACCCAACCTTTCTGGTTCAAGGAGTACCCATGGGCGTGGTTCAAGCCAGAAAAGTTATAACGACGGACGCTTCGTTGTACGGTTGGGGGGGCATCTACGAGGGCAGAATAGTGAATGGAAGATGGGGTCATCATCTGATCAATCTTCACATAAACTATCTGGAAATGCTGGCCGTGTTTCTGACAGTGAAGCATTTTCTCCCTTTTGTGAGAGGGCATCATGTTCTCGTGAGAACGGACAACACTACAGTTGTGGCTTATATAAATCGCCAGGGAGGCCTCAGATCACTTCCCTTACACATGCTGGCACGAAAACTGATTTTGTGGAGCAATGCCAATCTTTCATCCCTGAGAGCGACGCACGTACAGGGTGTCATGAACCGGGGTGCGGATCTGCTGTCCAGAGGCAATCCACTTTACGGGGAGTGGAAATTGAACAAGGAAGTGGTCGAACAAATCTGGGAAATATACGGCAGAGCGACAGTGGATCTGTTCGCGTCGCACGACAATGCTCAGTGTCCTCTGTTTTTCTCCCTGAAAGATCAGAGCGCGCCTCTGGGGATAGATGCGCTGGCACACGATTGGCCCCGCACTCTCCTATATGCGTTCCCACGATAGCGTTAATATCCCCAACATTCTACAGAGTGAGGGAGGAGGGACTAAAGCTCATATTAATTGCTCCGAGGTGGCCAGGGAAATACTGGCTGGCGGAGATCATACATATGCTGTACGAAGACCCCTGGTCTCTCCCGTTACGCAGAGATCTACTGTCACAAGCAGGGGGGGGGATCTTTTATCCCCACCCAGAACGATTGGCACTATGGGCCTGGCCAGTGAGTGGTTCAATTTGAATACAACCGGTCTATCTGACAGTGTTATCAGAACCATACAGAATGCTAGAGCTTCGTCGACTAGATCTCTCTATGAATGCAAATGGGGCGTGTTTGAGCGCTGGTGCGCGGCTAAGCACGAGATTCCCTTTCAGTGTTCAGTGGCAGTTGTTCTATCATTCTTACAGGATCTGATAGACCAAGGGAAAGCATTTTCAACCATAAAAGTGTATTTGGCCACTATTTCTGCTTGTCACATAGGGTTTGATAATAAAACCGTTGGGCAGCATCCTTTAGTGTGCAGGTTCATGAAGGGCGCGCGTCGCGCTTTACCAGTTTCAAAACCGCTTTCCCCTTCATGGGATTTGGCACTGGTACTTGATGCTCTTTCAATGCCCCCATTTGAGCCATTGGACAAGATTGATTTGAAAATATTGTCGTTTAAGACGGCGCTGCTGTTAGCCTTGGCTTCGGCGAAGCGCGTAAGTGAGATTCACGCACTTTCGGTGCATTCAGCATGTACACAGTTCATGCCCGGGGATGCAGGGGTACTTTTGAGACCTAATCCTGCATTTATGCCCAAAATAGTTAATGCTATCACTCCTTTGGAGTTAAGAGCTTTCTATCCACCGCCTTTTGCTTAGTCAGAACAGCAAAAGCTAAACGAGTTGTGCCCAGTGCGTGCTTTACGCATTTACATTGAAAGAACCAAAGAGTTCCGGGAGTGTGATCAGCTGTTCGTATCTTGGGCGAAACCACGTACGGGGAAGCCGATTACTAAGCAGCGTTTGTCGCACTGGATAGTGGAGGCGATTTCACTGGCATACTCCAGTAAGGGTCATGTGCCCCCAGCTGGTTTGCGCGCACATTCAACAAGGGGAATGTCAACTTCGTGGGCTCTTTTTTAAGGAGTCACGATACAGGATATTTGCGAAGCGGCGAGTTGGTCCTCGCCGCATACATTTGCAAGGTTTTATAAACTGGATGTTACAGCTCAGACTTTAGCACATGCGGTATTGAGTGTTGGAAGTTGAGTCATGACTCGTCCAGCCTGGAGGCGGTGCTGTGGTTGGCAGGGGACTTCGAGGCAGGCTATCTGGCAATACGGGAGTTAGGATATCCCATAGTGAGACACCGAAACGTATGCTTGAAAGAGAACAATAGGTTACTTGCGTAACCCCGGTTATCTGATAGCATTAAGTGAGGTGTCTCACCAGATCACCCTCCTTGCTGTGTGAAGCGAGGAAGAGGTGTGCTTGTTTTGAATGTCGTAATGACGCTGTGTTACCCCTTTTATACGGAGGGGTGGGGTAGCCACTCCCAGACACAGCGTCACGTCTGCCAGCCAATTGGGGCTGGCGTAATGTAATAGGGCTTCTGAGGAATACGCGGAAGGGGCGTATCCCATAGTGAGACACCTCACTTAATGCTATCAGAGAACCGGGGATACGCAAGTAACCTATTGTTATGAGTGAGCAAGCTGACTGTGACAAGATGGCCACCAGGTGCGGACGTCCACCTCCATTGGCCAGCGGCGCGGACAAGACATCTAGCCTTTAATATGTATATCTATGGTTATAACGATTTAGATAGAAGCTAGCAATGTCAGATTAATGTGTGGTGATTTAAGATATACTTAGCAATATACACAAAATGATAATAAATAAAGATTCAAAACCAAAACCAATATGGAGCTAATAGCAGCAGCAGGCAGACAGGAGCAATCGATCCAATCGCTCTCTCGTGAGTGAGTGTGTGTGTGTGTTGTGTGTGTGGTGTGTGTGTGTGTGTGTGTGTGTGTGTGGTGTGTGTGTGTGTGTGTGTGTGTGTGTGTGACGATAATCAACCATTAGAAGAGTGCTTCAACAGTCTTATTGTATTTTTCCTCATATCCCAGTCCAACACCAGTCAGAGATAAAGTGATCTACCTGAAAGACTCTATCACTACCTGGCAGATCTTGGCTGTCAGTCTGTCACCAACACTAGGTAAGGTGAAGCTGCAAATGCAAACATGATCTGAAAAAAAAAACATCATTATCAAACAGGAGCTGCTACTTTAAACTCTTCTGTGTGTCTGTGTTCCTCCTTAAAGGCATCTGTGTGGCAGAACCTGAGGAGATTATTGTTTTTAAGCCCTTTTTCATTGACCTCAAGATCCCTTATTCAGCTGTGCGCGGAGAACAACTGGAAATCAAGGCCATTATTCACAACTACACACCAAGGACTCTGAAGAAGGTAGATCAGATGTAATATTAAAAATGCTTTTAGAATTTATGTTATACATTAACCCTCTGGGGTCGAAAACCGTGTGCCCGCGTTTTGCTGGATTTTTTCCTTATCAGTGCAAAAGAGAATCAAATTACTCTGTTAATTTTGATCTTAAATATAAGTGTTGTACATCATTAGATCCTGTTAAGTTTCTATTTTTTTTGTGGATACTCACAATAAAAACAAAGTGTTGTGCTTTTCGTCAAACAAAGAAAAATAAACATGATGCGCGTTTTCCCTTCTCTCTGTCTGTGAGGTCCGTTCTGAAACGCGTCCGAAACATTCACTTTAACTCTGTCAATACTTGTCACAGAGATACGAGAGATGTCTCTTTATGAAGCTGAGATTCTCTTCTTTCAAATGAAGTATTTTTTTTTTTTTTATATTTCCAGTTTATGTAATCCGTTTGAAACCAAGGAGAGTTACAGTTTTTTCGCTCTCCCTTCATTAAAAATAATTAGGTGAGCCCGCCACACCCCCAGCGCTTTTGACATGGTAAATAGGCGATATGCATCCCACACGCGGCACGCCCCCGATCACTGCATAACAACATGAAGATTCTTCATCAGAGATTCACTGATAGTTCATCGCGTTTTAGGGATGGAAGCACGCTAACGTTACTCCTTCAGAGGATTATGGACAGCTGGGAATAATTAACCTTTTCCTCAGTGGAATTTGAAACTCAGACGAGCGGTTGCATTTTGAAGAACGGATTGACCCCGAGGATACAAGTTCGGAGTAAGTTTAGTGTTTTATAATTCCTTTTCTGATCATAGAGCTCAAATGCATTTTCAGACTATAGTAAATATTAACTCACAACGTTCGTGTAGGCCTATACGCTCGTGTAAACTTTTTAAATAACTGCTTAGTTTGTAATGATTTAGTGAAATATATTGATCTGCAAGTTTTGTTTGAGTTCTCCTGTGGTCTAGTGGTTAGATGAATTGCCAAGCGTGTTAGAGGTTACAGGTTCGAATCCACCACTAGCATATTTTTTTTCTCTCATCAAAACCGAATATGTTCATCAGTGGTTACAGTCTATATCAAACACACACGTATATAGGACACACGTTTGTGTGCATTTTATTTTGTGATTTCACCGGAATGAATAGTGTCCGCAATGGCAATAGATTGAAAAGCACGTTCTGTGCGCGCGCCGCCACTAGAGACTCACTGTATCCATGACACTGATAGCAGGACACGAGCGCTCAGCTTGAGTTCAAAAACAAAACATTTTAGCTCTAGATCTCTTATTTAAGAGCGGACTAAATGAATGATCTACTAGTTAACTAGAGATGTTTTATTTGTATTAGGTACAGCCGTTCATTGAGTGTATCAGTAAATGCGTGCGGTCGATGAGCCATAAACAGATACTCGCGGTTACGCAGTCTACCAATCAATAGATGTTTCTCTGTCCATCAACAGATACATTGTGCATCTATAATCATAATAGTCCATCAGTTTACTTTGGATAATGTGCTAACAGTTTTTTGCTTTTGTTTTGTTGTGTTTACATCGTCACCATCAGCCTTCAGAAATCATTCTGATATAATTTTTTTT